>CAJHQP010007410.1:0-32454 GCA_905132765.1 Moricandia arvensis | reverse complement strand
TCTGCTCAGCCATACAAAACCCGCAAGTAGGTGGTGAGTAATACATAACGAGAAGCTCCAGTTAACTTTTTTTTTTTTTTGTGCACAAATTTCATTAATTCAAGCCTAAGGCGTTACAACGATTACAGCCGGAGTTATGATTGCTATATATATGGTTTATTCTATATTTTTCTCTGTATTTTTACTTATAATTTATATTAATTTATTCAGTTCGACATCGTCCGATCCGCACACCACCTAGTATCACACCACCTGCGCACCAAGGTTGAAATCGACGTCTTCCGATCCGCTCGTCGATTTTATTAGTTTGGTCTTTTATTCGTGATATTGAAAATTATCGGCTGATGACGCCATAAGTGATGATGTTGATGCCATAAAGGTTGAGTTGCACAAGAAAAAGATGTCACGTTAATTAAATAGATTGCTAGAGATTTCGTCTTTGTGTTGTTTATGCAAATAATGTGAGTTGTCCTAGTTTTAAAGATCAGTCCACAACCTTTTCCATTTCCCCTAAGTTGTAGGAATCATGATTGATTCCATTTCTCAGCTGTATAAATATTTAAAATCAATAAAAAACAAGAAGATCAGACATATAATCTCCCCACTAAACAGGTTTTTTGTGTGTTTATTGAAAAGTCATTGGACTTAGTCGTGTTTAATGAAGCCCAACATAGGTGGAGGACTTAGTCATGTTTGTTTACGTCCATGCATGACTCTTCTTCAGGTCAGGCTATATGTTTTCCACACGCTGCCTGCTCATTAATTATATATATAGAGACCTAACGTTGTGATATGTAATTGGTATAAACACACAACTAAAAACATTTCACCTACGAAACAACATCAAGACAGAAGAAAATGAAGGTGAATTTGTTGTTGGTTGCTTTGTTTTTGATTCTCTCTTTGGTGATTTCAGCTTCAGTTCAGCCATACCAAATCCGCAAACTTTGTAAGGAGTTCCAAATATTTATAATCAGATTATGTTCTCTATATTTCGTTTTTTACTAATCAAAGTTAGGGGGTGGTATTGGATTAAAGAATTGAACTAAGTTTAAAAGAATTCAGTTAAGAAAATAAAGAATAGATTTTAAGGTATTTGAAAAGATTTGATAAGAATTTTATGCATTTGTCTAATTCTGATATTAAAGATTTTAAAAGAATTCAAATAAAGTTAATCATATCAATTCTTCTAAATTTTATAATCTAATCTTTTACATGAAGTGAAAGTTTTATAAAAAATTGACAAACAGAAACTTATTAATCATTTTTATTTTATATAAAAGAAAAAATCATTTTATTATAAATAAATTGAATAAAATTTTGATTGATGAAAATAATAATAGTCGAACTAATCTTATATCATTATGTGAATATGTAGATATTTTAGAGATATAATAGTTCCGTGAAAACATAAATTACGACATAACATATTTTATAATTATTTCTTAAAATAATAAAATATTTATAAGTTTATAGTGAAAATTATGTTTTCAAATTTCTCATATTATAATGATCAATAATTTTGATGTATATATCTGATAGATGAATATTATAAAAAATCATTTTCAATTCTCATCCTAAAGACAAATAATTGGTTCTTTACAAATTGTAGAAAATTTTCCATTAAATTCCATTGAAATACAATTACCACAAAATTCTTTGAAAATTGAATAACATAAATATTTAATGGAATTCGAAATTCACTAAATCCAATAACACAAGAATTTCTAAGAATTAGTGAAATCTATAATTGAATAACACAAGAAAGTAAGAGAAAATCCAATTTCTTTGAATTCAATTTAATTCCTAAACTCAATACCCCCACCTTAATTTATCCATCAGTGAATATAGAAGCATCACCTAGTAAGTCAGGATCCGCGGGCCATCACTAAATCCTGGTTGTTAGCAAGGCGAAAGCAGCTGGAGATACAGCATGAGAGCTGCCGTATATGGATCATGGATGTTAGGTGGACATGTATATTGATTCTATGTCTTTCATGCGCTACAATTGAACTCTTAATATTGGGACTATGTATGTAATGATTAATAATTTATGCATTGTTTCATCAATTATTTGAACGTTGAAGTAGTCAAACTGGGAAAGCAGGATGAAAACTCAATTTAATAACTTATTAGGATCACGTCCAAAGCTGTGTAATTTCTTTGCTTCACAATCTGTAGTACTTACTTATTTAGTAACACCGATGAGGTGTGGTAACTAAACTAGTATCAATTAGTTGTGTGTGTTATATCAATTAGTAAACATGAACTTGAACTTTCAAATGTAAACCATAAAAAAATGAACTCACAAACAAACTATTTTATACATTAACTATTGATCAAACACGAAAAACTATCTATTATCATTGACCAAGTCATTTTAAACACGTTAGTTAGTAAATAGTTAAAAGTGACTTTTGATGTGTCTAAAATGGCTTGGTAAAAATCTTGTACTTTAATTTCATTGACCAAGCCATTTTAGACACATGAAAAAGCAACGTTAATTATTCATTGATGGAGTTAATTATTTGACTTTCAACGTGTCTAAAATGGCTTAGTCAATGATAATAGGTGATTTTTTGTGCTTTGCCAATAGTTGATGTATAAAATGGCTTGTTTATGAGTTCATGTTATTTATGGCTTAAATTTGAAAGTTCATGTTTTTTTTTCTCAGTTTTCCCTATACAAAAATGATATAATTGTTGATATATGCATACATATACTGAAATTAGTTTCACTATTTTGTTACATCAATGGTTTATAGAATTATACAGGAAAAAATCAGTTTTATCACAAGTTTGATACCGGTTTTTGAATTTATCATTAATAAATGACTATTTTCAAAAATACTATAAATTTATGGTGAAAATAGACTAAACTAATTTTTCTAAATATTTATAAAAACATTAGAAACTCAACCCCACTCTTTTAACACTAAACCTTAAACAATAATCAATAAAGTGTAAACCCTAATGTTAGTATTTTTTTTTGGATATTTTTAAAAAGTGATACTTAACTTGTGGTATTTTTTAGTAATTTCTCAATTATAAATAAGAAAAGAAATTGGAAGTCTACACATCAACAAAGAAATGAAGATTGGGTTTAGAGGGAGTATTAGATCTGCTCATCATGTAACGATCCACCTAATCATCTCTAAGTTATGACATGTAATGGTCTTTCATCTCGATGATCCTGTCTTATAACTTGTGATCTCTTGTTATTCTGTAAAGTGTTGTCATATTGCTCCAAATGATGTCTTGTAAAATAAATAAAAAGGTAAATATAATTCATTGAATTATTTTTTACATATATATATATATATATATATCTAATTTAGTGTATAATTTAAATTTTAAGTTCAACAATGAGTTAAAAGAATCATGTGTACGCAATTAATTTGGACTTTTGTCTCATGCGATGCAAGTATGAAGAGAAAAGAATAATATTATAAAACTCGACACTCATTGCATTGCATTGCATTGCATGCATTGACAATTACATATAGCCAACTGTGGGGCGAACGACGCTGACATAATTGTCAAATCTCTCTATGTATGTATAGTTAAGTTCAATTATATACTGTTTTTCCTCAAATATATATTGTTATATGTAATATATGTGAAAATTTGATTAGTTTTGAGTCATGCTTACCGATACCATTGGTCTTCTGCATTTCCCCATCTGATAGGTCACGTGAATAACAAGTTACGTGAAAAAAATAAAGATCCAAACAAAGTCAAAGCTGGACTAAAAAGAGTATTTGCTATTTCTCAATCGTTAGGCCTTTCAGCCCATAAAACGGCTCGTTATTAAACTCAATAGAAAAATGTAATGATGGTTTAACTCCGTTAGAGGAGAGACTTGCTGGCTTGGTCGATGCGATGGTGGTCAAATACCCGTTCCGTTTGAAGTGTTTTATATTAAGGAACGCCAATGAACTTTGAAGAAATCAAAGAAACTTGAGCAAAAATGATTTAGTCAAATACCCGTTCCGTTTAAAGTTCTTTTTTATATTAATTATGTAAATGAATAAATTTACAATACTTTAAACTTGTATTATAACAATTTCAAAACATGATTTACTTTTGTGTTTAGGAAAACACCATTATTTAAAAAAAAATTGTAACCTTAAAAATTTAAGACACCCAACAAATGATCTTTTAATTAGCTCAAAGTTCATCACGCGTTGAAACTCATTATAAATCAATATAGATTTTCCTTTTCCTAACTTTTCTTAATCTACATTTTCCGTAGCTTACACTTCAAGTAAATCTATGAATCATAAAGAATTATCTGAAAAGATTTGAATGACATCATCCGAAAGATTCATCTAATTATTTATCGATCTATGATTAAACTGAGTTACCTATTTGGTTCATATAAATACACATATATACGTAAAGACTTTTATAACGTACAACAACAGACGAATATATCAACAGAAAAACAGATGAAATGAAGGGAAAGTTATGGTTCATTGCTTTACTTTTGATTCTCTCTTTGGTGATCTCATCATCTTATCTGGTTTCAGCTCAGCCATTCAAAAACCGCAAACTTGGTGAGTAATACATATCGAAAAGCTCCACATATAGATATAGTTAATAAAATATCCCCTTGATATATTTATGGTTTCCGTATTTTTCTCTTTATTTAACTTATAATTGATATTAATTGTAGCTGGTTCGATCGGCACACCACCTAGTAGAACACCACCTGCGCGCCAATGTTGCTAGATAGCAAAAGACAAAAGGAGACGAACTAAGGGCAATATTATCTGTGGTCCCGAGGTAAGTCCCTTATCTTTCTTTCCGGGAAAGAGAGTTCCTTATATTTTTTTTTGGGTCGAGAAAGAATAAGGGCCGTCCCTTAATTAAGGGATTTTCCCTTCTCTTTCTTCCTCGGTCCCCGCATTTCGTGGTCCCCCTCCCTTCTAAGAGATGCCTTAAGGGACATTAATATTGTTGCTCAAAGAGACCGCTCGTAGATTTTATTATTTAGAGTAAAATTATTGCAGGGTTCTTACACGAAGGTTCTTAGAAACAGTTAAGGAAGGGTTTTTAGACGAAAATTCTTAGGAACAGTTAAGGAACTGTTTCTTAATTTTTTCAGTTAAAAGTTAAGAAACAGTTCCTTAACTGTTCATGCGAACCTCCGCTTAAGAACCCTGCAATAATCATGTTTATCAGCGTCTCTTGGAATGAGGTTCTTAACTTAATTTGACTCTTTTTTTTTTTTTTTTTTTTAAATTTTTTTTTTGTTAAGAGACGGCTCTTAAGACTCTTATTTAAGAGACGTCTCTTAGGTTTTCTTAGTTAAAAGTTAAGAAACGTATTTTAGAAAAGTTAAGGACCTCTGCTAAGAGACCCCCAATGTACATGCTCTTAGTTTTTATCTTTACCTTGAAAGCTATCCGATGATGAGACCATAGATCATGACGTGGACAAGGTTGAGTTGTACAAGAACAAGATGATTGGCTCTGCTCATCATGGAAATGATCCACCTATTCATCTCTAAGTTATGACATGTAATCATCTTTCATTTCGATGGTCCATGTCCTATAACTTTTGATTTCTTGTTATTCTGTAAAGTGTTGTCATATTGCTCCAAATGATGTCTTGTAAAAGAAAATAAAAGAGGTAAATATAATTCATTGAACTATATTTTTTTGGCAAATCATTGAACTAATTTTTCACATATATATCTAGTTTATTGTATTATTTAAATTTTAAGTGGAACAATGAGAAAACGAGAATCATTCGTACCCAATTAATTATAAACGTTGGACTTTTCGTCGCATGCAAGTATAAGGAGAAAATAACAACATTATAAAATTAAAGTCGACACTTATTGCATTGTAGGTAGGTGCATTGACAATTACATATAACTAACTCTGGTGCAAACGACGGTGATATAATCGTCAAATCTCTCCATGTATAGTTAAGTCCAAATATATGTATAGTTTTTTTCAAAAAATTTACATGTAGTAAACGTGAAGTTTGATAAGTTTTGACTTTTGAGTCATGCTTACCAATTACCATGGGTCTTTTGCATTTCCCAGCTGATTGGTCACACGAATAACAAGTTACGTGAAGAAATAAAGATTCAATCAAATAGCCTAAGCTAGAATACGACTATTTGATGTTTGAATCAAGTGGTGGAGATCAAGCATATTATGCAGATCAAGTATATCATGCAGATTAAATGAAATAAGTGTTATATTATATGGAAATTTATAGTTTCCAAAGTAATCGTCAATATGAAACTTGAAAAAGTAATCATTAATATGAAATTAGAAAAGTAATCATCATTATGAAACTTAACTAATGCCATCAAAGAAAAAAAAAACTTGACTAATGTTGAAGCTTCCGTCAACGATTAAATCGATGTAAGTACCTATTAAGTGATGAATCCACAACATAGTCACCAAATCTGCAAGTCTAGAAACAAAGAAATGCAGGGAATAATGTGGCTGATGACATTCCTTCTTTTTCTTTTCTTTGGCGTATTCAACTCGTGTACTCTAAACCCATTAAATCCCGAAAATTGAGTGAGTTTTACTGATTTATAGCCTTCAAGTGTATGAGCATTTTGATAACGTGCTAGAACGACTATGTTGAAGTCCAAGAGAAGATATGTCGAGCATGTGTCATGTGACTCATGTCAACTAGTTTTTTTTCATGCTTAGCAAGAGCCTGATGTGAGGATTTGGGGTGTCTAAACATTTTTATATAAAAAAAAATTCTTCAAAATTTAGAGACTTACTTATGTATAAAACATACAAAAATTATGGGAATCAAAACAAATGTTTTGCTGGTTTTGGCTCAAATCCGGCTCTTGTGGTTAGCAAAGGCACCACAACAACAACAAAATTGTATTTAATATTTGTTTTAGAAACTACATAATGTTCAATCGTTAAACGTGTGTGGATGAGCTTAACTATTCAAAGAGAAAGAGTGAGTAAATCATCTACATACAACCATAAGAATCAAGACCTAGTCTTCTTTTGTTTTTTTCTTCTTCAAAGTCTTCTTTTGTTTTTTTCTTCTTCAAAGTCTTCTTTTGTCATATCTGTATTTTATGTTCATTTGAAAGTTCATTCACGCGTTATTTAAAAAAAAAACTCATATTATAAAAATATAATTTCAGTCTTCATAACTTTTGAAATTAATATTCTCCATAACTTACCCTCCAAGAAAATCTATGAATTATAAAGACTTATATCTTAAAAGACTGTATCATCAACGACTTGAAATAAAAGATGAATGAAAATCATCAAAGAAAGATCCATCTAATTATTTATTGATATATTATTGAACTTAGTCACACCTTTGGTTCATATAAATACCCATATACACTTAAAACTTTTATAACGCACAACAAACAAATACAAAAACAGATGAAATGAAGGGGAAGCTGTGGTTCATTGCTTTATTTTTGTTTCTCTCTTTGGTGATCTCATCATCTTATATGGTTGTGGTTTCGGCTCACCCATACAAAACCCGCAAACTAGGTGAGTAATACATAACGAACAGCTCCATTTAAATATATCTATCCTTATATATGGTTTGTTATATATTTTTCTCTTATTTAATTTATAATTAATGTTAATTTATATAGTTGGCGCGATCGGCACACCAGGTAGTAAATCACCACATGCGCACCAATGTTGCTAGATAGCAAAAAGGCGACGAACTAAGAGACCGCTCGTAGATTTAAATTCTCGCCTGATGGCACCATAAGTGCATAAAGCTTTTTGTACAATAAGTCACGTTAATTAAATAAGTTTCTGGAGACTTAGTCTTTGTTGTTGTTTATGCAAATAATGTGAGTTGTATCATAGCTTATAAGGATCAGGTCAGGCTATACGTTTTTCACACGTTGCCTGCTCATTATATATATACCTTACGTTGTGATCTCTAATTGGTATAAACACACATATTACACAACTAAAAAAAATCAAGACAGAAGAACATGAAGGGAAATTTGTGGTTGGTTGCTTTGTTTTTGGTTCTCTCTTTGGTGATTTCATCTTATGCAGCTTCAACTCAGCCATATCAAATCCGCAAACTTTGTAAGGAGTCCCAAATATTTATCATTTGCCTCCTTATATTCCAATTTTGTATAATTAAAGGTAAATTTATCCAACAGTGAATATAGAAACATCACCTAGTAAGTCAGGATCCGCGGGCCGTCACCATTGTTGTTAGCAAGGCGAAAGCAGCGGAAGATAAGCATGAGCGCTACCGTCTATGGATCAGTAATTTACATATTGTTTCAAATGTTTCAAAGTTGAAGTCTAAATGTGAAAGCAGGATGAAAACTCCATTTAATAACTTTTGATCAAGTAGAAAAGCTGGGTAATTTAATAATCCTATAGTACTTATTTATTTTGTTCGTGGGACATGCAAGTCTGTATCTAACAAACAACAAAAAATGGAGAAAAAGGTGTTAATTAGTTGATTCAAAGAAAAACATTAAGAAAATGGTGCCTACATCAAAATAAGTTTCGTTTTGAAGGATGATTTATGTATAGATTAAAATGACACCCTGTAGTCTAATTTGATTATTTATTATTCTGTCGTCGTATTGCTCCAAATGATGTCTTGTAAAAGAAAATAAAAGAGAAGTAAATATAATTCATTGAGTTAGAAGAATTATTTGTACCCAAATTCAGTGCCGTGCTAAGGTTAATAGGGGCTCAAGGCAAAATTTGAAAACTTAAGTTTTATTGATATAAATTGTATACCTTTTGTTGTTAAATTTTTTTTTTTAGCGCCAAATACTTATATTAAATTAAAGGCCTAGGGCTTAGACGATTACAACTAAAGATATACTCGACGGTAAAATGATAAGCAAAAATTACAAAGCATGACAAAACATAGAAGTGGTAAAGAAGAGAAGAGATCCATAAAAAGACTTCACTTTAAGTTCCGAACCTATTATTTTAAAGAACAAAATAGTTGATATCGACGTTGAAGAATCCAACCTATGTGATGTGAGAGTCTTTGATGATGTCTGATTGTTGTCGGCAAGAATTGGAAAATTCCTGTTTTCTTTTTGAACTTAACTCAAACCATATATATATATATATATATATATATATATATATATATATATATATATGAATCCACGGAGTATAACTCAGCTTTCTTTTTAGAAATGCCTAACTCATAAAGAAATTAAGCAAAAAAGTCAAATTTGAGACATAAACATTAATAACTGCTTTAAAAATCACTATTAAACCAAACTTTTGTAAGAAAATAGAACCCCCAAAAAGTTAATATATTAGTGGGATCTGAGGCAAAAGTCTTTTTTGTAAACATGATAGTCACGGCACTGCCCAAATTAATTATTAACGTTCGACTTCTCGTTGGATATGCAAGTATAAGGAGAAAAGAACAAGTTTATAAAAGTCGACACACATTGCATTGCATGCATTGACAATTACGTATAACCAAATGTGGCGCGAACGACGCTGACATAATTGTCAAATCTCTCCATGCATGGAATGTTAAGTCCAAATTATATTTTTGTTTTTTTCATATATATAGTTACATTTACATGTAATAATGTGAAATTTGATTTGTTTTGAGTCATGCTTACCATGGCCCATGGTCTTCTGCATTTCCCCGCCTGATTGCCTGATTGGTCACACGAATAACAAGTTACGTTAAAAAGAAATTTAGTTCCAATCGAAGTCAAAGCTTGAAAAAGAGTATTTGCTTATTTCTCAGTCGTTCAACTTAGCAGGGGTGGTCACAAACCAAAACAATTACTTGACATTTTTGGTATATTTGATACTTGTTTAAGTAATAAAATTGTGAATTCATACTTGATTTATTAAAAACGAATACTTGCAATTTCAAGTACTTGCTAAAATTGATATACTTTTAGTATTTGCAATGTTTTAGTACTTGTAATTTCTGAACTAGTTTATAAATTATTATATAATTATTTATAAGTTATTTAATAATAATTTATTAATTTTAACTACTTAAACCGTGCATATGAGTTTAAGAAATTTAGTTAGTTATAATTTTAAATTAAACAAGTTTTTTAATAAAAAAATATGTCTTTACTTTTTCATATGTTTTAAGTCAATATATGATAAATATAAAATAAAAAAATAAAAATATTTTTATAATATATCATTTTAAATAGATTTATCATATAAACAAGTAATTTAATTATAATTTAGATATTTTTTGTCTAAAAGTAAAAATGAGTAATAAATCATATAATAAGTCACGAATAACAAGCCAACAACGTCAAATAGTTGTTGTCATTTTAATATTTGATACTTGTCTTATATTTATAAGTAATTAAAATAAACAACTTGATACTTGCTTTAACAAAAACAGTATTCGACTTTAAGAGCCAAGTAGCGATTATAACAAAGAGAACCTTCCCAATGTTCATTACCTAGCCACAGACACAAACTCTATAGCTGCAAGAGTGACCAACGAGACTCTACAAGCACATGGTGTCTCTGCTGAGGTTGTCTGCACGGATATAGCTTCTTGTTTAGAGGAGAGACTTGCTGGCTTGGTGGATGTGGTGGTGGTGAACCCTCCTTATGTTCCAACGCCTGAGTATGAGGTTGGTGTGGATGGTATAGCTTCTGCTTGGGCGGGTGGGGAGAATGGGAGGAGTGTTATTGATAGAGTCTTGCCTATGGTTGATGGTTTGCTTTCTGAGAGAGGGTGGTTCTACTTAGTGACGTTGACTTCGAATTTCCCGTTAGAGATTTGTTTGGTGATGAGGGAGAGAGGTCATGCGTCGAGGATTGTGGTTCAGAGGTCGACAGAGGAGGAGAATCTGATTATACTTAAGTTCTGGAGAGACAAAGATGAGGAGGGCCTGGATAAGGAGACATCATCAGTGTCGTTTATGTCATAGTTTTCAACATCTTTGTCATCTTTTATGGAGAAACAATGGCGATGAAATGGTCTCAGGACCATTCTTTGTTACCAAAACTTGCGATGTTGTTAACCGGAAATTTTGTACTATTTAATTTGTATGAACCGGTTCTGCGTTGGTCTTCCTTTGATTCATCTTATCCTAACCGAACCAAAAACCCAGGAGTCACTTCACTATCAGATTAGAGATGAAAACCTACATAGAGTATATATACACACTCATCAGAATTAAAGAAGATGCAGCTTCAGTACTAAGTCTTCCCTCCATGTAGTAGGTCCTATAAGCATTTTTACAGGGCAGGAGGATCAACAGAAAATGAAATGAAGAAAACTGAAAATTGTAAAGACATGGAAAAATGAGAACACAAAAAGATTAAAGAAATAACTGGGGATTTTAACTTCTGAGTCTCACACTGTCTAGACCCATCAAGAACTCATGTGTTATGTCTTCCTCATGGTCTTGTTGAAGTAACGTTGTAATCTCTCCACACGTACATGTCCTAATTGGCTTATAGATGGCCAATTCATCCCACATGCTCTTCAATCTTCCGTAGTATACCGTCACCGTATCTCCTTGTTGATTACAACAAGCAATATTATCCTTCAATTCATGAACTCTCACTCCGTTGCCTGCAGAGAACTGCAACTTCAAATCTTCCCAGAGTATGCTTGTGTCTTCCATCATTGAGATCGTGGTTGGGATCATCGGTTCAATGGTGTTCATTATCCACGCTACTATCATAGCGTTCACCACCTCCCATTGTTCGATATATTTTGGTGAAGTTGGTTTCTTCAGAGTTTCATCAATGAAACCCAACTTCCTCTTCGTTCGCAAGGCGTTCCGCACAAGCTTTACCCATTCTTCATGGTCCCCCCCCCCCCCTTAAGTTGAATTGTAGTTATCAGATTTCTAGGTCCATCCGCGGCATGGAGGGAGTATGGTGAGAGTGTCGCTTTCGAGCCAACACGACTTTGCTTGAGAATACATATGTTTATAAGACGTCAAGTATTAAAATGGATGGTATATTTAATATCAAATTTAATTTTTTTTTTAATCCATAAATAACAATTTTTGAAAATACAAGGAATTTTTTTTCTTAATTTTTTTGTATTTTAAAAAATATTTAGAATGAATGGTTTTATGCTATTAAATCATAAATTAATTGCAATGTTCAAAAAAAATTTGTTGCCATTTTTGATTACTTTATTCTTCTGCATAGTGAAAACATCTTTTTTTATAGATCCTTTCTTCTCTAGTAGATATTGTGTTTTTTATTAATCAACACTAAATATTGTTTAGGAATAATGAACATTCCACAATAAAAATGGGGATTAGGCTTTTTCAACAAAATAAAAGTAAATAAAATAAAAGGGATTATGAGTTGATTACACTCAAGGTCACTTTTTGTGTCTCACATTTAAACAAACCAATTAATCTTATAGTTGATTACACTCAAGGTCACTTTTTGATTTTCTCTTACACTTAGAGTCACTTCCTACATGTGAGTACTTTGTTGTGGGTCAGTGATAGATTATGGATAATTTTATTCTTAATAGTTGATGCGTGAATGTGTGAGGTGTGGATGGGTGATGCGTGAACATGAGATACGTGGACAGGAAATACGTGGACATGTGATGTGTGGATAGGTGGTGTGTGGACATGTGATATGTGAACGAGCGATATGAGGATAGTGTCTATGTTTGTGGACGACTATCTATGAATAAATTGTCATGGACATAGACCGAAGCTCATGTGGATGTGTGGTTGAGGCTCAAGAACAAAGCTTAACTTCAAACATATCCGACGACTATTTATAAATGAGCTCTTGGTAACTTACGGCTTCTCTTGATAGAATTATAGCTTCTATTGCGTTCCACTAGCTAAGGCACTGTTATCCTCCTGAAACCATGAGAAACCCCAACACTTTGAATCTATATTAAGACAAAGAACACAACATCATTGTTACTTTACATAAAAGCAAAAGAGTAACCTGAACTGGACTATAGTTGCCTAGAAATTGGTTTTCTAGAAGTGAAAGTTACTGTAAATGAGAGTGTGAATCAAATTTGTGGAAGGTTTGAGACTTGAAATGAATATATATTTTTGTGGATACTCTTTTTTGTGAACATGATCTTGAGAACAAGATTACCAATTCTATGAACAAAAGAATGTGGATCGTCAGCGCATATTTATTACCAATTCTAGTAGGCAATTAGATTCCACACTTATAAACCAAGATGTAATTTTTTTGTGAAAGCTAAATATGACAGAAGAAGATGCAATTAATGCAGTAACAAGAACCTAAGATGATTACCAGGTGAAGGAGCAGCTAAATACGAAGATTGTGTACTGCTCCTAAGATATGTAGGAACATAGTTGTTTCGGTACGGTGCTTTCTTCGTGGTACCAAGAGGAGAAGCTCGTGACAACTGAATTAGAGAGATGACGGCCCCATATCTTCTCGACAAGAACCGCTGCGAGTTCGTGTTGTAGAAGAGAAATATCAGAGCGGTGAAGGGTCAATCCGGTGCTGCTGGTCAGAATGGACTTTCCACATGACAAAAGTGTGCTTCAAGTGGGTAGTGACTCTAGAGGTAATAACAAAGACAAAAAGTGCCTTTGAATGTAATTTTTTCTTAATCTTAAAGCGTCCCCATCGTTACGCGTTTCTTTAAATTAACAACTCACTCTCTAGACGTTACATTAAGATATGGTCTGTGCTAGTCTGTGGTCTATGATATTCATATAGACCTTCACTTTCTTGGCACTGCATTCATTTTGACTTATAGTGCATACTGTTCAGAAACAGACATCCATCTTTATTTGTCCAACTTGCGTGAACAGAAAGAATAAAGACACAGATTTTGAGAATCTTTTGGAAGTCAAGTCCTTTTGGTCTTGTTCCTTCTCGGTCTTGGTCATCCTTTTTTCCAGTCACTATTGAAATCGAAGGAAACGTATTCAGTAGGCTGTTTGAAAATCATAACTGACCATTAAAGTAAAGTAAATTAAACTATGCAGACCTGTCCTATGTCACTGAGTTGTGTTGTGTTAGCTCCGGTTGTGTCTTGTTGGATCACTGAAACGGTGACATAAAACAACACTTTAGCTGGTGTTGCTGAAAGATTATAACTCTTTTCTGTCTGAGTATTTTTGATGCTTAGTCTGCCATAAAGCTCAATGTCTGTATTGTTCTTTCTTGTATTGATCAATAATTTAGCCATTCTAGTATTATCCAACCAACAAGTTCACTTTTACTCTGTCTCCTTCTTCTTCTCTTCTATGATACTCATATCGATTTTGCTTGAGAAATTTCTAGGGTTTTCTTTTGCTGTCATAGCTCTTATACCATAATAAGGTTTGTGCTTAACCCACGTACTCTTAACTCATCAAATCCCCAAAATTGAGTGAGTTTTACTGATTTTGGAGCCTTCAAGTGTATGAGCATTTTGATAAAGTGCTAGAAGGACTATATTGAAGTCGAAGTGAAGATATGTCGAGAATATGTGCCTTGTGACTCATGTCGACTAGTTTTTCTTCATGGTTAGCAAAGGTACTACAACAACAACAGAATTGTATTTAATATTTGATTTAGAAACTATATAATGTTCAATCGTTAAACGTGTGTGGATGAGCTTAATGGATGATTGCAATATCGCACACACACACACATATATATATATATATATTGAAAAACCTCATTCCACACAATGTGGGACATATTAATAAATAAGAATTAAAACCATCAGAAAGACCCATTTGATTACATACTGACTTATGATTGGACTTAGTCACACCTTTGGTTCCTATATATACACATACATACGTAAAACTTTTATAACGTACTGCGAACAAATACACAGATGAAATGAAGGGAAAGTTGTGGTTCATTGCTTTATTTTTGTTTCTCTCTTTGGTGTTCTCATCATCTTGTATGGTTTTGGCTCAGCCAGACAAAACCCGAAAACTAGGTGAGTAATACAAAATGAAAAGCTCCATTTAAATATAGCTATATATTCTTATATATATAATATATATATGGTTTGTTTTATATTGTTCTCTTTATTTAACTTATAATTAATGTTAATTTATGTAGCCGCCATGATCGCCACAGAAGGTAGTTATTCACCACCTGCGGGCCAATGTTGCTAGATAGCAAAAGGCGACGAACTAAGAGACCGCTCGTAGATTTAAATTCTCGTCTGATGACACCATAAGTGCATAAAGTTTTTGTACAAGAAATATATCTCACGTTAATTAAATAAGTTTCTGGAGACTCAGTCTTTGTTGTTGTTTATGCAAATAATGTGAGTTGTATCATAGTTTTAATTAAAAGGATCAGATCAGGCGATACGTTTTTCACACGCTGCCTGCTCATTATATATATACATTACGTTGTGATCTCTAATTGGTATAAACACACATATTACACAACTGAAAAAAACCACCTACGACACCAACACCAAGACAGAAGAAAACGAAGGGAAATTTGTGGTTGGTTGCTTTGTTTTTGGTTCTCTCTTTGGTGATTTGATTACTGCATCTTCACACAATGCCAATTAGCACGCTACCACAATCGAATGGTATATCGATGTAGCACTTTAGGATTGAATCCACAAAGAACTAGTGATATATAACACTAAGAATACATAAACTTTCATAATCTAAGCAAATAGGAAGATAGATGATGTGTACCAAGCTAAACTTCTAGAATTATAAATAAAGTGATCTCAAATTCAAACAAGAAATAAGTGCAAAAATCAAACTTTCAATCAATAGCTAAGGATAGATCCATGGGCAAGATAATCGATATCGGGTGATATGAAGATTCAATCTAGGATGCTCAAACAAAACAATCAACAAGTTTATAGGTCTAGATCTCATTCAAATAGACTAATCCACTCCCGTGACAATAATCCCTATGCTAATCATGAATTAGACATCAACTCCCGTTGGCCTTACGCAATCAAGCATGCATGAATCACAAGTCTACTAACCACTAAACATCTCGGACATCAACTCCTGTTGGCCAAATATGTAAAGGACAATACTAGGTTGGTTCAAGCATTTCATCGAACACCTTCCGGGCGTGAAACAACTTATGATCTAGAAACCTTAATCTAGCATTAAGATCACCTAATAAGTCATAGAACAATGCTAATCAAGCAAGAATCATCCTTAATATTCACCTAATCACCCTAATCTATTTAACCCAGAGATCAAAAAGTATCTACTCAATAAACTCCATGATAAACCTTAAATCTATGTGAGATTCAAAGCTAATCATGTTAATGAGCAAGAGAAACACAAATATAAGATGAGGTACTTCCTTAAAATGATCAAAAGATTCAAGCTTTTACAATATTAAATAAAGTCTTGAGAGAAAAATGAGATATCATTTACATATTAGGTCTAAAGAGTATTTGTATGACTTCTAACAACCTAGTGGGCCTAGTCAACAGGTCTGAGAAGGTCCAACAAAACATAAAATCCGTCTAAGACAAAACTGCCGAGTGGGTACCGTGACCCGCAACAGTAGCCCGCTCTGGGTCACAGTGGGTACCGTACCCCGCAGTGAATGCCCGCTCCAGCTCACAGCGGGTACGGTACCCCGCAGTGGATGCCCGATCCAGCTACCTGCTACACTTCAGACATTGCCGAGAGGGTGCTACACCCCGCAATGGTTGCCCGCTCCAGCTCACAGCGGGTACCATAACCCGCAACAACAACCCGCTCTGGCTCACAGCTGGTACCATAACCCGTAACAGCAACCCGTTTTGGCTCACAGCTGGTACCATAACCCACAGCAGCAACCCACTCCAGCACTTATGACTCTCATTTTTGATCCAAAATGGCTTCAAACACCTCCAAACTCCATAAGAATACTCCAAACACCTAATGGAGACATATGCAATCAAAATGCAACCTAAGAATGCCTAAATGTTAATGTAAATGAATATTATGTACACTAAATAGTGATGAAATCAATGAAAAACACAAGATATCAACTCCCACAAACTTGCTCTTTACTTGTCCACAAGTAAACTTTCAAGAACAAGATGAGAAAATATCTAAAAATGAGAGCTTGTAACTAAAAGAAACACTTTCTAACCTTCAACATGATATCCTAAAAGAAACATAGCAAATAGCATGAACAATCTTTTCTATTACACTCTAGCTTCTCAAAGCTTACTTTAACCTAATATCTCTACACAAGTCACTCACTCATCAATCAACAAGTCTCTTAACCAACTCTCACATTCATTCAAACAAGCATATAAGGTGAATTCTTGCAAATCGGAACTTGATCTCAATCATTTGGTTTGGTGAGTAAAAATGGTCTAGTGTGAAAGAAGAGAAGGTTTCAAATACATCTTTTTAAAGTGACTTAAAAATAGGAATTTGATCATTATGAAAAATTTATCTAAGATAAAGAGCAATTCATACATACATAGATCGGTTCTCATCAAACTACCCTTATCCTAAATGATTCCAAGTTCTACTCTTCTTCTTCTTCATCCCAAAACCCAAAGATAACACACATTTCACATCTCTCACCCAATGAACACTTTTTTTTTTGACTTAACCAACTAGGGACTTTTCATCTTTGATAACACTTAGCTCTAATTTTTTCTTTCTCTTTTCTTTATATTTTTTTCTTTCCCCATTCTCTTTTTTTTTTCTTTTTCTTTTGGGGGTTCTATTTGACACATTTTGGTGCTTTTCTTTTCTTATTTTCTTTTGTCCCTAGGGGTTTCTCTTCTTAGACCACTCTTTTTGTTCATTTGGTGCACTATTCTCACAAACCCCACCACCATCCTAAATGCTAGCTCAAATGAGATCCTAATGCTAGCAAAAGATGAGAACAAGCCTATGTCGCTCCCTATACTTTCAAGATTTTGCACATGACAAACTATCAATAAAAGGCCTCACTCAAGTAAATCAATGATGGTTTCAAAGAATGGTAAGGGTAATGGGTATAGAAGTGCCATTTGGGTTAACAAGAGGGTAATGAATGGAATAAGATAACCCAAATGTGTATGAGATCTATGACTAAGTATGCAAGTTCCCTAAGCAAGAGAAATTAAGTTCATTAAACTCAAGTAGTTTGGAGTTGGTTTCAAGAACAAGTCAATATCAAGCTCACAACAAGTTTCAAGTAGAGTCTTCAAGGCTCGAAGCATACAAGCTTTTTAATAGATGTTTAAGCTATTTGATATGTTTAGCTAGGGTGTCATGTTGACTTCTAGATATGTGCTCTTTGCAAGGAAATTAAAATACAGATCCCTATGCATATAGATGCAACCTAAATGCTTCTAGACTCAATCTTAAAAATGCAAATGAAACAAAATATGTATCTAAATGCTTGTTTTGGTGTTTTTTCGAAAATTTTCAAATTTTCAAGTTTTTCTATGCAAATAGAGTATTTACAATGCAATGGATAAGACTCATGACAAGTAAACAAAACAAAACACAATGTGAGATAGTAGACTCTCCCCCAAACTTACTTCTCACAGTCTCTTGTATGAGAGTAAATTTGAAAGAGAGATCAAAGAGAAAAAATAAAATAAAATAAAACATGATGAACTAAGTATTGAAAAAGGTAGAATGCACTTACTTGGAGTTGGCCTTGATGAGAGAAGGGGGATGAGGAAGGAGAGCTTGTTGTGACCTTGGCCGTTTTGTCTTGACCTCTTGGAAAGATTAGAACTCCCCCAAACTTGTTCATAAACTTATTCAAACACACTAAAGCAAGATAAAATAGAAATAGAAATATATACAAAGGATAAACATGGGAATGCCTCCCAAGCGCGCTTGTTTTAAGTCTCTAGCTTGACTTTGTGTGCTTGCTAGTCATAAGTATCAAAAGTTTGAGCCAATGCACCTTTGATCCTTCTCCTACAAGAACAAGAAACAAAGTATGCAAAGAAGCACACTACTGTCCATAGAAAATAGACAAATTTTTCATCAAAGAGTTTCACTAAAAATGTAGCATGAATTATGAAATGCTCTTTGAGGTTCAGATGGTCATGAGAATCAAATGCATTTGGTGAAAACACAAAGTCAACTATAGGCTCAAACGATGTTTTAACAAAGTAGTCAACTCTATCTTCATCAAACAAATAAAACACAATGTTCTCATTCTCATGATTGTTTTTGACAAGGGGGTTTTCTATCTCAAGCAAGAGATTATCCACATCAAGTTCAGCCCCTAAATCAGCTAGCTCAAAAGGAAATCTAGATTCATCAAGCATCAAAAATTCAGTTTCGAGATCAATTGAAGCACAAAGATAGTTCTTGTCAAAACAAACTTCAAAATAATCTCTAACAATCTTTTCTACTCTCAAGTCATTTTGTTTTCTAGTCTCACATATCAGATCAAGACATTCATTGATGAGCACATGAGAATTCAGATCAGAGGCAATATCTTCAACACAAGGCAAGCCACAATCCTCAAAATCATGAATTTCAGAGGTAGAATTACATATACCTTCTATATGGGTTGGTGGAACCCAATCTATTACCTCCTCGAGATCATGAGCGATCCGTATCTCTTTTTATGTGAGCTCTCTTCCTTCTAGCATTGCCCGATGTTGCATAAGATTTAGCCTAAGCAATGCTGCCATGTCACTCCTTGTCGACATTGGGCTCTCTTTACAAAGCTCATCTACCTTCACACTTTGTTCTGGTGTGAGTACACTTTCCTCAAAGGGTGGCTCCACATATGGCTCATCATCTTCAATGTCATCCTCAAATGTTTCTTCCTCTTCTTATGGTCAGTCAAAGTAACTTGCAGCCATTACTACAAAGAACAAAAACTAGACTAAAAGGTTAGTAACTATACAAAACAAAACAAAGCATAAGAAAATAAAGCTTAATCTCAAGAAAATTTGAAATCCTAATGATAAATCTACTTAGTTCCCCGGTAACGGCGCCAAATTGATTATTGCGTTTTCACACAATGCCAATTAACCTAATGTGCACGCTACCACAATCGAATGGTATATCGATGCAGCACTTTAGGATCGAATCCACAAGGAACTAGTGATCTATAACACTAAGAATACACAAACTTTCCTAATCTAAGCAAATAGGAAGATGGATGATGTGTACCAAGCTAAACTTCTAGAATTATATATAAATTGATCTCAAATTCAAACAAGAAATAAGTGCAAAAATTAAACTTTCAATCAATAGCTAAGGATAGATCCACGGGCAAGATAATCGATATCGGGTGAAGAAGATTCAATCAAGGATGCTCAAACAAAACAATCAACAAGTCTATAGGTCTAGATCTCATTCAAATAGACTAAGCCACTCCCGTGACAATAATCCATATGCTAATCATGAATTAGACATCAACTCCCGTTGACCTTACGCAATCAAGCATGCATGAATCACAAGTCTACTAACCACTAAACATCTCGGACATCAACTCCCTTTGGCCAAATATGTAAAGGACAATACTAGGTTGGTTCAAGCATTTCATCGAACATCTTCCGGGCGTGAAACAACTTATGTTCTAGATTAGATTTCCCAACCTTAATCTAGAATTAAGATCACCAAATAAGTCATAGAATAATGCTAATCAAGTAAGAATCATCCTAAATATTCACCTAATCACCCTAATCTATTTAACCCATAGATCAAAAAGTATCTACTCAATAAACTCCATGATAAACCTTAAATCTATATGAGATTCAAGGCTAATCATGTTAATGAGCAAGAGAAACACAAATATAAGATGAGGTACTTCCTTAAAATGATCAAAAGATTCAAGCTTTTACAATATTAAATAAAGTCTTGAGAGAAAAATGAGATATCCTTTACATATTAGGTCTAAAGAGTATTTATATGACTTCTAACAACCTAGTGGGCCTAGTTAACAGGTCTGAGAAGGTCCAACAAAACATAAAATCCGTCTAAGACAAAACTGCTGAGTGGGTACCGTGACCCGCAACAGCAGCCCGCTCTGGGTCACAGTGGGTACCGTACCCCGCAGTGAATGCCCGCTCCAGCTCACAGCGGGTACGGTACCCCGCAGTGGATACCCGCTCCAGCTACCTGATACACTTCAGACACTGCCGAGTGGGTGCTACACCCCGCAATGGTTGCCCGCTCCAGCTCACAGCGGGTATCATAACCAGCAACAACAACCCGCTCTGGCTCACAGCTGGTACCATAACCCGCAACAACAACCCGCTATGGCTCACAGCTGGTACTATAACCCACAGCAGCAACCCACTCCAGCACTTATGGCTCTCATTTTTGATCCAAAATGGCTTCAAACACCTCCAAACTCCATAAGAATACTCCAAACACCTAATGGAGACATATGCAATGAAAATGCAATTTAAGAATGCCTAAATGTTAATGTAAATGAATATTATGTACACTAAATGGATGATGAAATCAATGAAAAACACAAGATATCATGATTTCATCTTATGCAGCTTCAACTCAGCCCTATCAAATCCGAAAACTTTGTAAGGAGTTCTAAATGTTTATTATCATCCGGATTTTGCTCCTTATATTCCATTTATTTTATTAATTAAAGTTAAATTTATCCAAAAGTGAATATAGAAACATCACCTAGTAAGTCAGGATCCGCGGGCCGTCACCGTTGTTGTTAGCAAGGCGAAAGCAGCGGAATATAAGCATGGGAGCTGCCGTCTATGGATCAGTAATTTACATATTGTTTCAAATGTTTCAGAGTAGAAGTCTAACTGTGAAAGCAGGACGAAAACTCCATTTAATAACTTTTGATCAAGTCGAAAAGCAAAATAATTTCTTTGCTGTATAATCCTATATACTTATTTATTTTGTTCGTGGGACATGCAAGTCTGTATCTAACAAACAACAAAAAAATGGAGAAAAAGGTGTTCAAAGAAAAAGATATTAAGAAAAGGGAATGGTGCCTACTTTTCTTTAAAATAAATTTCGTTGTGATGTCTTATTAAAAATGACACCCTGTAGTCTAATTGATTATTTATTATTCTGTAAAGTGTTGTCTTATTGCTCCAAATGATGTCTTGTAAGAAAAAATAAAAGATAAGTAAATATAATTCATTGAGTTAGAAGAATTATTTGTACCCAAATTCAGTGCCGTGCTAAGGTTAATAGGGGCTCAAGGCAAAATTTAAAAACTTAAGTTTTATTAATATAAATTGTCATATATTTTGCTGTTAAACTTATTTAACGCCAAATGCTTATATTAAATTAAAGGTCAAAAAGACTTCGACGATTACAACTAAAGATATATTCGACGGTAAAATGATAAACAAAGATTACAAAAGCATGACGAAACATAGAAGTGGTAAAGAAAAGAAAAGACTCGTAGAAAAACTTTACTTTAAATCTTAATCTTATTATTTTAAAGAACAAAAATAGTTGATATCAACTTTGAAGAATCCAACCTATGTGACGTTAGGCCATGTTTATCCACGATTTTTTAGGGTGAAGTTTTTAATTTAATTTAATTTTTTTTTTTATAAATTTTGGGTAAGAAACAACTTTTAAGTCTTCTATCTAAGAGACGATTCTTAGTTTTTTTAGTTAAAAACAAAAAAACGTCTCTTACAAAAGTTAAAACCTCTGCTAAGAGACTTCCAAATCTTTGATGATGTATGATTGTTGTCGGAGAGAATTGAAAAATTCCAGTTTTCTTTTTGAAGTTAACTCAAACCATATATATATATATATATATATATATATGAATCCACGGACTATAACTCAGTTTTCTTTTAAGAAATGCCTAATTCATAAAGATATTAAACAAATAAGTCAAATTTGAGACATAAACATTAATAACTGCTTTAAAAAATCACTATTGAACCAAACTTTTGTAAAAATAGACCCCCAAAATGTGAATATATTAGTAGGATCTGAGGCAAAAGTCTTTTTTTGTAAACATGATAGTCACGGCACTGCCCAAATTAATTATTAACGTTGGACTTTTCGTCGGATATGCAAGTAAAAGGAGAAAAGAACAAGATTATAAAAGTCGACACACATTGCATTGCATGCATTGACAATTACATATAACCAAATGTGGTGCGAACGACGCTGACATAATTTTCAAATCTCTCCATGCATGTAATGTTAAGTCCAAATTATATATATTTTTTTTCATATATATATAGTTACATCTACATGTAATAGATGTGAAATTTGATTAGTTTTGAGTCATGCTTACCATGGCCCATGGTCTTCTCCATTTCCCCATCTGACTGCTTGATTGGTCACACGATTAGCAAGTTATGTAAAGAAAAAAAAATTTTAGATACAATCTAAGCCAAAGCTTAAATAATAGTATTTGCTTGTAACCAGTGTTAGTTGACCTAGTGGTACTTGAGAGAGTTTAGGTCTCAATACGGTCCTTGGTTCGATTTGCGCTGGTCACTGGGGATTTAACATGCGGCCCTCAGCGCCTGAGACCGAAGACCGTTCACGGTGAGTCACCTGGTGACCTTCGGGTCCTTGCTCGCTTCATCTCTAGTCTGGACCACTTCGGTGGAATCAGGATATTCGATTAGAAAAAAAAAAAAAAGAGTATTTGCTTATTTCTCATTCGTTCAACTTAGGGGCCTTCGCCCCATTTTACAGCCCATTATTGACTCAACAAATTAGATGTAAGGGAAGGTTTAATTGTACAATTATCTAAGTTTTGGGGCTAATTATTGAAACTCGAAGGCCCATTATTGACTCAGACTTTCTTATTCCCTCCGTCGCCGTCGCGTCCTTCGTTCATGAAATCGAAGTTTTGGGAGACTACCCATTAAAGCGTTTCAAGAAAAGCTCGATTCTTAAACCCTCTGGGGATCATCCTTAATCTTCAGTTGGTAACTCTCTTTCTCATTGTTACTTTTGTTTGTGTAGGAACGACCCACAATTAATTTCTTACTCCCTCTATTTTATAAAAATAGTTTTTTTGGATTATTTCTCACATATTAAAAAGCACAATTAATCATTATATCAAAGTTAGTTTGACCTCTATATTTCTGTTTATTACTAAATTAGCTCTAATTTTCTTTTACCTACTAATTTAATAAAATCTCCCCTTGATATATATATATATGGTTTGTTCTGTATTTTCCTCTTTATTTAACTTATAATTAAAATTAATTTATGTAGTTGGTTCGATTGGCACACCACATAGTATAACACTACCTGCGCGCCAATGTTGCTAGATAGTAAAAGGCGACGAACTAAGAGACCGCTTGTAGATTTTATTAGTTAATCTTTTATCCTTATCTTGAAAAAGTTATCCGTTGATGAGACCATAAATTATGACGTGGACAAGGTTGAGTTGAACAAGATTATGATTGGCTCTGCTCATCATGGAAATGATCCACCTACTCATCTCTAAGTTATGACATGTAAAGTGCTGTCATATTGCTTCAATTGATGTCTTGTAAAAGAAAATAAAAGAGATAACTATAATTCACTGAACTATATTTTTTACATATATATCTAGTTTATTGCTCTGATCTAAAAATCGACCCCCTAGATGATCGTTTAGCTGCTTAATATTTTTTTTAATAATATTTTATCTATTTATTTTATCTAAAATTTGATAAAAAAATTACTTTATATTCATAATTTTGATGAACATTATTTCATATTAAATTATTTAATGTGAAAATGTATTTAACGTTATATACAACTAAAAATTAACATATTTTATAACATGTTAAATAATCTAAAAATTATGTCTGATTTTTTCTCTATACGCTAGAGAGCATTCCCGAACATGAGTTTATTGTATTATTTAAATTTTAAATTGAACAAATTGAAAAGAGAATCGTTCGTACCCAACTAATTATTAACGTTGGACTTTTCGTCGCTTGCAAGTATAAGGTGAATAACAACATTATAAAATTAAAGTCCACACTTATTGCATTGCATGTAGGTGCATTGACAATTACATATAACTAACGCTGGTGTGAACGACAGTGATATAATCGTCAAATCTCTCCATGTATAGTTAAGCCCAAATATATATTGTTTTTTCCAAATATATACTTTTTACATGAAATAAATTATAAATGTGAAAGTTTGATTATTTTTGACTTTTGAGTCATGCTTACTGTTGACAAAAAAAGAGAGTCATGCTTACCATGGGTCTTTTGCATTTCCCAGCTGATTGGTCACACGAATAACAAGTTACGTGAAAAAAATAAAGATCCAATCAAAGCCGAAGCTTGACTGAGTATTTTCTGTTGCTCAATCGTTCAACTTAGAGGCCTTCGGCCCATTTTGTGGCTCATTACTGAGTACCTTATTTCGAAAGTCTTGAAAGAAAAGAGTAATGTGTTTTTTTTTTTCTTCAAAAGAACTCGTAATTTGTGGTTTTCAGGATTTCTATGTACACCCTACAAGGATGACTACATGTCAAAGACCATAATTGTTCTTTAACGAAGAAAAAAAACATTGATGGTCATTGTTTGCTATGAACTAACTCGAATCAACTTGAAGAAAACAAAGAAAACTTAAAAGCAAAAACGTATTGACTCGAATCTACGTTTAGGGTTTGTATATTGATTATGTGTAAATAAATTTACAATCTTTTGATCCGTATTTATATTAGTTTCAAAAATCGATTCTTTTTTAGGCAGACCTTCTTATTAATTATAAAAAGTAATTTTTCTAATTTGAAAAGTTGTATTTGTGTAGCAGGGACTTTCGGACCTCGTACCCCTTACTCAGGTCATTTAAAATAATTTCAAGCACATAGATTTAAAACAATTTCAGAATTAACAGTGGTTTTAGCCACCGCCTATAACAAAGGCCAATGGTAGCTATCAGCTTTTAACCGAGCCCAATTAGATAATTGCAGTTTTAAGGGCACGATTAATACATGTTAAGAAATGTTTCAGTTTTCTTAAGAAAAGTTAAAAATTGTTGTTTATTTTAAAGTTTTAAAAAATAGTTTCTTAATTTTTTTTAATAAAACTAAAAATCAGTTTCTTTAATCTTTTCTAAGAAACTCAGCTTAAGAAACATGCATTAATCATGACCTAAGGATTTTATGTACGATACAATGTAAAATATATAGGTTTGTGGAATACATATTTGCACTAGACCACGGTTGGATTTTGGTAGCTTATGATTTCTCTTTCAGTAGTCATGAGCTAAAACTTCTTTTAAAGTTTTCAGTTTAGACATGGACTTATACGATGTAGCCTTTTCTTGAGGAAGAAAACATGATACGGTATAATCTAGGAATGAACCTATATCTATATGTACCAATCATACACTCAAAATTAGAGCCTTCAAATGTGTATGAAGATGATAACGTACTACAAGGACTAATTAATGTTCAAGTCGAAGACAATAAATGTGAGTATGTGAATCCTGTCGACTAGTTTTCTCAGCTTTAGCAAATATACTAGAACAATAACAACAAAACTGCATTAAATAATTGTTTGAGAAACTACAGAATGTTCAATCGTAATTCGTAAACGCGTAGATGAGCTTTACTATTGAAACAGAAAGAGTGACTAAATCATCTACATACAACCATAAGAATCAAGACCTAGTCTTCTTTAGTTTTTTCTTCTTCAAAGTCTTCTTTATAGTCATATGTATTTTATGTTCATTTCTGAGTTCATTCACGCGTTATTTGAAACTCATATTATAAAAATACAATTTCATACTTCATAACTTTTTTTAATCAACATTCTCAATAACCTACCCACCAAGTCTATGAATCATAAAGAATTAGATCTTGAAAGACTTTGCTGTTAGAATTGATGATTTATGAAGAGAAAGAGTATGAACACTCAAGAACACTCAAGAACACTCAAGAACAAATAAGAATAAGAAGGAGAGAAACTTATTTCCTTGATTCATTTCTTTGCAAATACATTGTAATATATAGAGAATACAAAAGACATCTTCCATAAACAAGGTCCATGAATTCATGAACTCCCATAAACAAGGTCCATGATTTTGGGAACCATGTTTTAAGGATCCATGAATTCATGAGCTCCCATAAACAAGGTCCATAATTTTGGGAACCATGTTTTAGGGATCCATGATTTCTTCATGTCAACACTCCCCCTCAAGCTTGACCATATGGAACAAGTCAAGCTTGGAAAGCCATGAAGTATTCCCTCATTAAAACCTTTACTTGAAAAAAACCACTTGGGATAAAAACCAAGCAAAGGAAAAAGAGTAGAACACTCCATGGTGAGGGGATCACTGACATGGAAGGTTTATGAGTCCTAGTCTTGGAAGAATGGACTCACAAACTTTGCTGCTGGCCGCCTTGGTGAAGATGTCCGCCAGTTGATCTTCACTCCTTGTGTAGCATGGGAGGATCACTTGCTGCTCTACTGCTTGTCTTACCTTGTGGCAGTCTACTTCTATGTGTTTTGTCCTCTCATGGAAGACTGAATTGGACGCAATGTGTATTGCGGCTTGGTTGTCACAATGCATGGTCATGGGGTTGGTGATCTCAATCCCCAAGTCGCCTAGAAGACTCTTTATCCAGATGAGTTCACTGGTTAATTTCCTCATTGATCTGTACTCTGCTTCTGCACTTGAGCAAGACACAACCTTCTGCTTCTTACTTTTCCATGTAACCAAATTTCCTCCAATGAATGTGCAATAGCCGGTAGTTGATCTTCTGTCTGTTCTGTCTCCAGCCCAATCTGCATCACAGTATCCAACAACCTCAGTGTTTCTGTTGCAAGCCATCCATACGCCTTGACCCGGAGCCTCCCTTAAGTATCTTAGGATTCTCTCCACCATGTTCCAGTGATGAACCTTGGGATTTTGCATGTGCTGGCTAACCTGATTTACTGCAAAACAAACATCTGGCCGGGTAATGGTTAGATAGATCAGCTTCCCAACAATTCTCCTATATTGCTTGACATCTTCAAATGGAGTATCTTCATACTCCCCCTCTCGCAGTGTCTTGTAGCCCTCTTCAAGTGGTGTCTTGGCTTGTCTTCTTCCAAGATCTCCTGCCTCCTTTAGAATATCCAAAGTATATTTTCTTTGGGACATGAACAACCCCTCCTTTGATCTGCACATCTCAATCCCGAGGAAGTACTTCAGTTCACCTAGATCCTTGATGTCAAATGCGGTCTTGAGGAATGTCTTGGTGGCACTGATCCCCTCCTTGTCACTACCAGTAATGATGATGTCGTCCACATAGACTAGGATCACAATAATCCCGGACTTGCTGGTGAGAGTGAAGAGTGTGTGATCCGCTTGAGACTTCACAAATCCTCTTCCATTCAATGTAGTGCTTAGTTTGTGGTACCAAGCTCTTGGTGATTGCTTCAAGCCATAGATCACCTTTCTGAGTCTGAGGACATTTCCTGGCTTTACCATCTCTTCCATTCCCGGAGGTGGTCTCATGTACACTTCATCTTCTAGTTCACCTTGTAGAAAAGCATTCTTTACATCCATTTGCCAAAGATCCCACTCTAGGTTCACTGCCAATGAGATGAGTATCCGGATTGTATGAAGCTTCGCCACTGGTGCAAACGTGTCTAGATAATCTTCTCCATACACTTGTGTGTATCCTCTTGCTACCAGTCTGGTTTTCTTCCTTTCTGGCTTTCCATTTGCAAGATACTTGATGGTATGCAAGAGTCTGCTGGTCACGGCTTTCTTTCCTCTTGGAAGCTCAGTCTCATACCAGGTGTTGTTCTTGATCATGGCATTGATCTCTTCTTCAACAGACTCTCTCCATTCTTTGTCTTGCATTGCCTCTTCATAGGTGTTTGGGATGTACTCTTGATCCAATTCTCCAATGAAGACTTGATGTTCTTCTGGATATTGAGCAAGCGAGCATACTGCACTCACTGGATGTGCCACAGCTTTAGCATTAAAGTAGACTTTCGGTTGCCTGATTCTTGTGCTCCTTCGCAAAGGCTGTATCTGATCAGGTGCTGCCTCATTTGTTTCTTCTGGAACTTGATCTTGAGTCTCAGGAACTGATTCTGATTTGGTCTCATCCTGATCATGAGCTTTTTGTTGATTCCCCCTTTCAGGGTCAGGATGGGCAATTTTTTCATTTTCATTAATCACATCTTCTTCAACTACAGCTTCTGGAATAGGTGCAGTAGCTTCATGGATATTCCTTCTTGTTTCTTGAGTTGCTGGAGACATGCCAATGCCGAAGTTCTCCAAAATGATTCTGAGGTTTGTGGCTCTTTCTGATTGCGGTAAGTCCCTCAGATCATCCCAATTCTTCACCTCATAATATCCCTTTGTTTCCACAAACTTCACATCCCTTGATATTAAAACTTTTCTGGCTACTGGATCATAGCACTTATACCCCTTTTGTGTTGGAGAGTAGCCAATGAACATCGCTTTTGTGCTCCTGGCATCCAGTTTGTTTCTCTGCTCCTCTGGTATCAGCACAAAGCAGAGACATCCAAACACCCGTAAGTGGTCCAAAGTCGGCTTAGTCTGGTTAAGGACTTCAAACGGTGATAGATCTTTGAGGACTTGAGTTGGAGTCCTATTGATCAGATAAGTAGCAGTCACCACCGCATCACTCCAGAATCTCTTTGGAACATTGGTGTGGAACATCATTGATCTGGCTACCTCCATCAGGTGTCTGTTCTTCCTTTCAGAAACTCCGTTTTGTTGAGGAGTATATGGACAGCTTGTTTGATGAATAATTCCATGTTGAGCCAGGTACTGTTTGAATGCATGACTTGTGTATTCTCCACCATTGTCTGATCTGAGGATCTTCAGCTTGGCATTGAAGTGGTTGGAGACATGAGCTTGGAAATTCTTGAAGGCGTCTAACACCCTATCCTTGGACTGAATCAGTGTCAACCAAGTGTATTTGGATTTTTCATCAATGAAGGTGACAAAGTATTTGTGATTCTCCCTTGACACACATGGAGCCGTCCATACAACAGAGTGAACCAAGTCAAAGCAACTCTCATAGGTGGTGCCAGACCGTGGAAAGACTGTCCTACAATGCTTCCCCAATATGCAGGCTTCACACTCTTCATTCTTAGACACCACTCCAGGGAATATCAGGTTTAGAGCTCTTGTATGGGGATGTCCCAATCTGGCATGCCATATTGTGTTCTCAGCGCCATTAACGGTGCTAGCCAGGCAGTGAGGCATAGATGATTCTGGCACCATATTCCTCTCAAGATGATACATCTGCTGATGGTTGTGCCCTTTTCCAATGACCTTTCCTGTCTTCAGGTCTTGAAACTCAACTTCATCTGGTCTGAACACAACTTGGCAGCCCAAATCAATCGTAGCCCTTCTTACTGATAACAAGTTAGATGAAAATCCAGGCATATACAAGGCAGTAGATTCCTTATCAAACACTTTAAGGTTCCCTATCCCTTCTATCTTCACCTTATCACCATTTGCTATGACTACATTCCTTACGGCAGGCTGGATATTACTAATCAAGTTCCTATCACAAATCATGTGATGGCTTGCTCCTGAATCTATTATGATAGGTTTAGAGTCAAGAGAATGTGTACCAGCCTTCTTGGAAGCAATGAGAGCCAAGACAGTGCTCCAGATAAAGGAATTGGCGTCTTTTCTGGTCACAAAATCATCAGATGAGGTCTTACCAACTTGATTTCTCCACATGTCTGAAATGGTAGGGGCTCTAAAATACAAACTTTCGGATTTCTGAATGAGAGGGTGAATAGTAAAGTTAGTGGTTGGACAATTCGGTTTCTCACAAAGGGGGAAATGAGGTACTGATCAAATCAGTGGCATCAGTGATGCCCACACATGTAATGTCATGTTTTAGACTCCCAAAATCTGTGGCAAAGAATATTATGAGCAAAATTGCTCACATCAGGTGAGTAGTAGTGGCAATAGAAAAATAATCCAATGGCCTTCATGGGATAAAGTTCGTAAACATAAGGAGGGTGGTAGTTTGAGTTTTCGGTACCTTCAAGATTCTAATACAATGTTATTGGCAAAGCAATATTGGCGTCGGATCGATAAGCCAGATTGCATGTTTTCAAAGGTTTTCAAAAGAAAATATTTTTGGAAAAAGGATCTGTTGGATCATCACATATCTTCATCACCATCTTTTGGATGGAGAAATATCTGCTCATCTAGATCCGTGGTTAAAAAAGGGCTAACCAAAAGAGTGGGGATGGGTCAATCCATTTAAGTATGGAGGGATCCTTGGATTCATGCTCCTCGCCCGAGATTAGCAATACAAAAAATCAAAATCAATTTTAAATCCTACCTTGAAGGTGGAACACCTAATAAACTAAGTCGATCTATCTTGGAACACAAATTACACAAATTTACTTAATGCATATGTTCATCTAGAAGATTCGAAGATCATTAAAGGTTTAGCGATCAGTCGGTCTCTTTGACCATACGGCTGGCATATTACTTCAACGGGTCGTTATACAGTAAAGTCTGGATATAAAATAGAATCAAAATGTCCGGATAAGGGACAAAGACTAGAATTTAATGGCCTAGATACCAAGATTTTACGGGTGCTTGCATGGAAACTGAACTGTTTAATTGAGGCATTTTGTATGGCAAATTATATCGGGCAGTTTATCGGTAACAAAAAATTTACAACCTCGTGGAATGGATTGTGATATACAGTTTCGTATATGTGGTACGGAGGAGTATTCCATTAACCATGTAATTTTTGAATGTCTAATTGCTTTACAAACATGGGCCCTATCGAAGAGTCCGTCAAACCCGAGGATCTTTCCATCGGCCTCAGTTTTCTCAAATGTTAATTATATGTTTTGGAAACTTCCGAAGAATTATGGTTTATGTTATATCCCCTGGATTATTTGGTATATATGGTAAAATCAGAATGATAAGATTCATAAGAATAAGGATGGTAATCCACAAGAGCTGTTACGCATAGTGGAGGTAGAATGGGCTTTGTGGGCGGAGGCTCAATTAACGGATTGAAAAGCACAAAATAAGATTTCACAGCCTTTTGAATGGCATCCTATGGATAATACAAGAGTTTGTTATGTTGATGAGGCCTGCAGGGAAAAGATTTATTTACAGGCCATGGGTGGTTCTTCAAAGCCATTAGCTTAGAAGACAAGATGATGGGAGCAATGAATATCCAAAGAAGCCTATCACCTTTACATGCTGAATCTGAAGCTATGATTTGGCCTATGGAGTGCATGAAGACCCTGCAGTTTTCAGTGGTAGTTTTTGCGATAGATTTGTTCTCAATTGGTGAAGATGGTATCGACACCTGAAGAATGACCAGCTTTCTCTACTCGTATGAAGAATTTTGATGCAGTAAGATTTTCTTTACGTCCTAACTCAAGATCAGGGCATGATACCGCAAGCATGACAAATGCAGACGGCGGACATAGCGCTGCCCGGCGCGGTGGTGTGTAAGGAGTCTGCCTTCTGCTATGTTATATATCGATTCGATATATCGGTTTGGTTAATCGAACCTGCGAGGTTCACAGTTCTTTAGTTTTTAGTTATTGTCGTAAAAAAAGAATAACAGTGGATTTCACTACCAGTTTATATTCCATTAAACTTCATAGAGTTCTATGTTGGCTCACCAGCGAACGA
>CAJHQP010007409.1:0-32455 GCA_905132765.1 Moricandia arvensis | reverse complement strand
TAAAAGACAAATGAAACTCATTAACCATTGAGAATGTTAATGAAGCACTAACGTACACATGGTCATTATTAGCAATAAAGGGAATTGATTCCCATGACTATAACTCAAATACGCTAGTGTGTAAAATCATAATGTTGCATTGACCAAATCAAAACCAACACTATGCTTTAATTGAGTTAAATTTTCTGAATAAGATTTAAAATAAATTAATTGATCTTAAGTCTAACTAACTTATTAAATCTAAATTTAACTCAAATATCCAAAGTGAAATATTTGTTAAATTTTATATTTAACCAAATATATAGTTTTATAAGCTTTTCATATCAATCACTTTGTACTTCCATCGATTTTGATAAACAAATACACTAACTCATAGTGTTCACGGTGACGATTACAACGTGTCCAAAATTCCAGTCCTTCTGACAGACGTCTCCGTTGAAAAACCTATCGAAAAAATGGTCCACACCACTTTGTCAAAAACGAGTTCCAACAAAGAAATGAATTGAAAAGAAGTGAAGTTAAGGTACCGACTACCGTTGCAAAACATAGGTGTAACTCGAGATACGTGAGTGAGAAAGAGATCGCCTAAATTTGTCATTGTGTTTGGAATGAACACTTATAGTCACTGTATCAAGCCAAAGCTTTTTCTCACTTGAGAAAGAGTTTTGGGAACATCTATTATAACGATTTTTTTAAAAATCGTGGAATTTATGACCAAAGATCCTCTAAAATCTTCTACACCTTCTCCGTTGAGTACTATTGATTCCTCATTAACATATTCTAAGGTCTCTAGGGATGACACTTTTACTGTAAACTTTTCACATTGTATTGCTCATCTTGGTTTCGGTGCACATACAGATCTTTGAGAACAGGACAACTTGCTAAGAGCCTGACAAGAGAGTCTTCATCTTTGTATACCACAGAATAAACTCTAAGATCTGTGAGGGTTGGGAGGAAGGCTAATTGATAACAATAAGATCGTAGATCTCTTAGATAGCATATTTACTGTATCTCAAGATTTGTTTCTAAATATCAGAAGTTTGTACAATTTTATTGTTTTAGGTTTGTTAATTAGCATCTTTAAATAGTATATTATCATATTGATAAATGCATATTCATTTTTTTTGTCTAGTAAACATATATGTTCGGTTGTTATATTCCCTTTTGTTTTTTCCCTTTTCATTTATTTTGTTACTACTTCATTCCATTTTTATAATACTTACATTTTTGAGAAATTGTCAAAAATACTATTTTCTTAAGAGAAATTATCAAAAATACCTTAATCACTTTTACTCTTGTTTTTAAGAGGAAAAAACACACTTATAACCCTTGGGTTAATTAATCTAAGACTTAGGGTTTAGAGTTAAGGGATGGTGTAGGGTGGGGATAGGGTTTAGGAATGTAAAATTTAGGATTCTAATAAATTTAAAAAAAATTGTCCCTTAAAAAAGTGGTATTTTTAAAAATGTCTCTTTAATGAAGGTAAAAATGAAAAGTGATACAAGAAAAGTGGTATTTTTGAAAATTCTCATTTTCTTATTACCACTTTTCATGTTTACCTTAATCACTTTTACCCTTATTTTTTAAGAGGAAAAAAAACACTTATAATCTTTGGGTTGATTAATCTAAGACTTAGGGTTTAGAGTTGAGGGGTGTGGTAGGGTTTAGAAATGTAAAATTTAGGATTCTAATTAATTTTTAAAAATTACCTCTAAAAATGATATTTATGAAAATGTCTTTTTAATGAAGGTAAAAATGAAAAGTAGTATCCATAATGTGGTAAACATGAAATATTCTCTATGTTTTCTATATTTTAAAAATTTGTTTGTTACTGGAAATGCTAATTTTCTAAAAATAGTATATATCCATTTGATTATTTTATATGGAATTCTAAAATTATATTTTATATTTAAAATTTGTTTTAAAACAGTATTTGTTAGTTTAATGTTCATTTAGAAAAAAAATATTATCTGTAATAATTTCATTCCTTTTTAATAGTTTCTTTTGTTAATTTACCTTATTTTGTATGAATTTCTATTTTATTCTTAACAAGATAATTTTGGAAGTTTTACAATTCTGTAAATAATGATTTTTCATAATTTAATTAGTTATTTACAATCCTATCTGGACACTCATAATAGCTTATAGCATCAAATTTATATAGTATAGATGGTATTAACTCATAAACCATTGTTAATATAAAAATAAATAAAATAATAATATTTTAAAAACTTTTGAAACATTATTTAATTTAATTTTTATAATTTATAATTTTTATTACTAAAATAAATCTTGAAAAATTTATGCAGTTTTTTAAAAATTTATAGTTTTTTAATCTCATTTCCATTAGTTTTTTTAATATCTACAATTTTTCGAAATATTATATAGTTTTATATTTTGATAATTATATACCTAACAAAATTTTCTCTTAATTTTATAGAGTTTTATTTAATATATTATAATAAAAATAGCTAAAAAACTTTCCAATATTATAATTTAAAATATATACATATATATTGTTAAAAATACAAATTTAATTAAAACTTTATATAAAATTATTGATTTTATCTAATTTTTACATATAATTAAATGAATTGTAAGTAAATAATAAAATAAAAATCACAAAATTTATTTTCTAAATATAATTTTTAAAACTTGTATTTTTGAACATGCTGCACGAAAACACCTAGTTTTAAAAGAATTTTTTCGGGGAATTTTCAAAAATACTATTTTCCTTGTACCACTTTTCATTTTTACCTTCATTAAAGAGATATTTTCAAAAATATCACTTTTTTAAGGGGTAATTTTTTAAAAAATTAATTAGAATCCTAAATTTTAAATTCCTAAATCCTACCCCACCCTACACCACCCCTTAACTCTAAATCCTAAATCTTAGATTAATAAACCCAAAGGTTATAAGTGTGTTTTTTCCTCTTAAAAAACAAAAGTAAACGTGATTAAGATATTTTTGAAAAGTGATATAAAGAAAGTGGTATTTTTGGCAATTTCCCAATTTTTTTCTCCATTCTCATTCCTCCACCTGAGCATAGCATGACATTTTTTTTAATATGGGACATCTCTTCATTAGACAGCTTTTCTTTTCATTAACAGAAGTGTATAGGCTCAGCGATTTGTGACGTTTACAACAGGGCATGGCCTTTGTTTGGGCTTCTGTGCTATCCTTTTGTTCTAGACTAATATGGATAGGATTCTAAGCTCAAGAATTAGGAGTTTACTAGAAAGTTGTAGTGGTGGAGATTTGATTTGTGTACATGTGGTACAAGTGGAGAATGTTGTGTGACATGATTCGGAAAAAGAAAGAAACATCAAGATGTGATGATTTGGAATATTTTCATATATTTGGTTGACGAAATAAATATTAAATATTATTATTAGATTAAAAATTAGAAGATTTTTGATGCTAAAATATAGGAATAATATATTAGATAATAAGAAAAAAATATTTAAAAAATATCTTGACTTTTACCTAAGTTTGGGGTTCAAGCTTTTGATATTGTAATTCTCAGAGAGAAACACAAAGATTTTGGCGATCAACATGTGTTGAGTCAAGCAAAGTAGATTAGGATCTGTGTCGAGTAGTATAATTCGGATCAACCAAGTCTATAGAGATTGTGTAAAGAATTTCAAATAAAAGAGATACATGTCTTTGGAATTACTTTGTGCTTTATGTTTTTGCTGAAGCTCGATTCTGCAAGGTTTAACATATTAAGAAAATCGAGAAAGCTAGCTCTGTCGTCGCTTCCCTTCTCTTCAGATGACGCGGCCTCTAAGGAAATTTCAGTAACAATGTGAGTTTTCATGTATATGCTCCTTAAATCCATGCATTTACGTCTTTTATCCCACTCGTCCCACTTTCTACCAATTAATCGAGCTCTCCAATTTCCAAAGTAACAGGCGGAAGCTCTCCTATAAACTTGCAAGCTCTCGACGATAAACAGCACTAACTTTGCTAATAACCAACTTCAATAATGGCGAATTCCTTCATCATGCTTGCCTATTTGAAAGCTGGCCTATGTTCTAACACAGCCTTGGTCTGTTTGCTTAGATTCAAACTCGGTCATCTCCTATAAACTCTATCCATGAAAAAATTAGTTTCAAACAACTTATCCAATTTGCTAACTGTATTTTGGCGTTACATCGATGTGTGGTCAGATTGACCAGACTGTATATACAAACAAACGCGTCCGTCTGACCTTAAATATAGATTTAGTTTTCTTCTCTATTTTTCTGGAAATCTAATTTCCAAAGTTGATATTCTTGTGACCTAGATGGTTTTTTATTCATTGATAAAGTATAGTTAATTCACGGTTAATAACACATGTAAAGTTTTGAAACTTATTGTGTTGTTAAAGTGAAAAATCAAGATGAACACAACAATGGAAATGCGTGAAGAAGAGAGAGAGCTAGCGTTTAATCCACAATTCTCAAAAGGCATCATTTTTTCTAAGTTAATTTCAAAACGATGTTGTTTTCATTAACCATTTTTGAGTCATTAATGCCTTTAACTGTGACTCTAACAGGGTTATGGTCAAAGTAGGGATTCACAAAGATGTTCAAAGATGGGGAGGCAGATTCAGATTTTTTTTTTAAAATAAAAAGTTAAATTTGATTCAAAAGACAATATACTTTTGTACAACTATTGCTACTTGTTCTATGACTTTTTCAGAAATGGAAAAACAGAACTAAGAAAATTATGAACAGATTAAAGTTCACAGAGATAGTTTAGAGTTGAACAGCTCCAATCCACGCCTGATATGCTCCTCCCAAAGTCCTGGTTTTGTTCCTTTGTAACGACACCAGTCTGTTCCAGACAGCCTTATCAATAAACTTGATGACGATTTCCTGCGAGGACGGAGACTGACCATGTTTACGAGCATTCATCTCCCTCCATACCGTGTGAATTGCAGATTGGAAGGCGTATCGAGCAAGGAATAGTGTCACATGATCTTCGTTGGACTGGGACAGAAACTCCACAATGGTAGACCAGTCTTTAGAGAAGTGGACTCCAAAAAGGCTCTAAACCAGCTTCCTCCACATTGCAGAAGTGTAAGAACATGAGAAAAAAAGATGGTCTCGAGTTTCCAAGAGCTGATTGCAGAGGACACAACTACCATATATGCCAACATTCCAGGCCACCATACGATCACCAGTTGTTAAACGGTTTCGTAATGCACGCCAAGTACATAATCAAAATTTAGGTGTTGCTTTGGTTGAACCAAAGGGCTTGTGCTATGAAACCTTGCTTGCAGTAGAGCGAATATGGTTCCAAGTCTCCCGTGTTATAAACTTTGGCGTGTACACATCGTTCTTTCCCTTCCATAATGTCTCATCCGCATAGTCAAATAGAACTAATCGACTCAGGTTTTGCGCTATGGAGAGAAGCATTTCTGATCGATGGTTTCTTCTTCTTCTCTTTGTTAGTGCAGTGAGGACCGTATCAGTCCTTCTGATACCCATGTCAATTTGGCCTTTCGGCCCTGTTAATTCCATAAGGCATCCCATTGCTGACCAATAATCATACCAAAAAGACGTAGTCGCACCATTCTTTACATCAACCTTGCAGAACTGTCTCGCTATGTTCCTGATCTTCAATATTTTTCGCCACATCCAAGATCCCTTTTTATCATCCTCTTTGATTGACCAGATAGACTCATGGTTGAGTAAATTGGTTTGTATCCATTTCACCCACAAGAAAGTTCTATTAGGTATCAAACGCCAAAAGAGCTTGAGACAAGTAACGTTGTTGATTTCCAAGAGTGACCTAAGACCAAGACCTCCTTCATCCTTGGGTTTACATATCTCCTCCCAAGCCAGTTTTGCTTTTTGTGTATTCAATTCACATCCTGACCAGAGAAAAGATGAACAAATTTTATCAATCTCATATATACAAGCTTTCGGAAGGCGATAGGCAGATAACCAAAAGCTTGATAAACTCCAGAGAATCGAGCCAATAAGTTCTAGTCTCCCTGCGAATGAGAGATATCTGTTAGTCCATGTTCCTATTCGCTTCTGTATTGACTCCAGCGGAGGCTGATAATCATTTACTCCCATGCATTTTGTAACAAGAGGTAAGCCTAGATAGCAAACGGGGAGCTGCCCCGAAGTAAACCAGAATCTGCTTGTAATCTCTAACTAAACCTCCTCTGTGACTCTTGCTAAAAATATTGTTTTCTTTTCCATACTGATTTTGAGCCCAGAAGCCTTGGCGAAGTGATCAAACACATCAACAATGCCTTCTACTGAACGTGAACCATCAAATCATCAGCAAAACTCAAGTGAGTTAATCCCAAGTTCTTACATCGAGGATGGTACCCGAAACGTTGAGAACTTGCTGCTTTGTCCAGAAGTTTAGAGGGAACATCCATCACAATGACAAAGAGGTATGGTGATAGTGAACAACCTTGGCGAAGACCTCTCCTACTCTGGAAATAACCCGTTAATTCTCCATTTACTTGAACAGAGAAAGACGCAGTAGAAATGCAGAGCGTTATCCAATAAATGAACTGTTGTGGGAAATTCATAGCCGTGAGGACATTGAGTAGAAAACTCCACTGAACTGAGTCGAAAGCTTTGGAGATATCTATCTTGATGGCACACCTTGAGAAAATGTTTTCCTTATGGTAATATTTTACTATCTCTGTAGCAAGTAGGAGATTTTCTATCAAGAGCCTCCCACTGACGAAAGCATATTGATTAGCAGCGATGAACTTGGGTAGGATCAGTTTCAGTCTGTTGGCGATGAGTTTCAAAATTACTTTGTAAAGCACATTGCAACACGATATCGGCATGTAGTCCTTCATCTCAATTGCTTGTTCGTTCTTTGGAATCAAAGCTAAAATTGTTGAGTTAATACCTTTTGGAAGGAAACCTTTAACAAAAAAAAGCTTGCACTGCGGTTATGAACTCTGTCCCAATGATCTCCCAAACATACTTATAGAATTCAGAGTTGAAACCATCAGGTCCCGGGGATTTGTTGTTTGGCATTGCGAACAGAACGTCCTTGATTTCTTTAGGTGAGACTGGACGTAGAAGCTGCTGAGAATCTGATTCTGAGCAGCGAAAAGAAAAAAAAAGTCCTCTGGCTCATGCTGTAAAATGTCCCTGAAAAACCCCTCTGATTCCATCTTTATTTCCGCTTCATCCCGAGTCAAAGTTCCATCTCGACACTTGATCTCTTTTATGTAATTTATAGCTTCTCTGGTAGCCACCACAAGATGAAAAGTCTTTTTATTTTAATCTCCAATGTTCAGCCAGTGGAGTTTGGATTGCTGCTTGAGAAAACTCTCTTCCACTGGAGCTACTAAATCCCACCTACCAGCTGCTGCCATCTCAAGCTTCATATTCTGTTGCATCGGATTAGTCATAGTATTTTCCTGTTTACTGCATAAATCCTCATAAGCTTCCTTTGATTTCTTTACCAGGTTTCCCATCTTTGCTTGAGCCAAGTTTCTGATAGTAGGTTTGAGGCCTTTTAGCTTTTTGGAGAAGCAAAAATAGTGTTGAGGTGGACAGAAATAGAGGCTCTGTATCTTTCCAATAAGCTTCTACCAAAGGCTTGTATTTTTCGAGTTCAGTGACGGCATTTACAAATTTAAACGGCTTGTGTTTTGCTTGTCTTTCTGGAATGTTGATGTGTATACGGCAGCGAATATTGTCTGAACAGCCCCCTGCTTCAAACACACTGTATGCCCGAGGATGAGACTGATTCCAAACATCGTTGGAAAGGACCCAATCTAGTTTCTTTGAAATAAGGTCGTTTCCTCGTTTGTTACTCCATGTGTAAAGAGGACCATGATATGGCATATCTACCAATGAGCAATGATTCACCATGTTCTGAAAACTCCTCATGCCAGCCGGAACACTAGGAGAGCTTTTGAAATTTGAATGCTCCGCCATATCCAAAGTTTCATTAAAGCCTCCCAAAAGTATCCAAGATTTAGAGCCAATGATAAGAGAGTTGTGGTGATCACACAAGTCTCTCCATATCTCTTTTCTTTCCTCCGCTAAAGCGGACGCATAAATAAATGAACAGAAGAATTCATCATCCAGCTCCTCCAACTTCACTGAACAAGTAATGACTTGACTGCTCTTAAAGAAAATAGTAAGTCTTACATTGCTCTTCCACACCACCCAAATTCTTCCCCGATGACTGTATTCATAGTTGGTTAAAACCGACCAATTATTAAAAATACTTGAAGCAGATTCAGATTATTCTTTGGTGAATGTCTGATACAACGAGTCTTCTTAATACATGTATGGAATTTCCATAGTATCACTCTATGGGGCATGAATTCGCTGTTATCCCAACAATTTTGTATTTTTTCACTTCCGACAAAGAAAAATATTTTATTGTTTTCCTGCATGGTCGGTGTACCACCATCTTGGTACATGAATGTTTCCAGTTATTGAGAAATTCCTCTGTCACTCTCCCGTCACAATCTTTGTGCGTGTACATCTAACTCCTAAAATTAATAAATATTGTCATCACCAGACATTTTTTTTCTTTCACGTTATGGTGTCTTTTTGGTTTGTGTTTTTCATTCTCAAAAGAAATTGTTTATATATAGAAAATTTTCGAGATTGATAGGTAAAAATTTAACAACTGATTTACAAAGAAATATTTTACAAATCTTTTACATCTCTATAATAACTACTTTACAACGAAATTTGTTAGGTGATACTCACTAACTTTACGCTTCCACCTAAAATTTCGGCATACTTGTAAAATCGTCGTTCAATAAATGTAATATTAGTCATCGTAAAAGAGTAGTTATTTTACAACTCTGTTACGACGAATCTTCTTATACCTCGTACAATCCTCGTACATGTACATGTATTTTGTACTTTATGACAAATTTAATCTGTTGTAATTCTACGACGAAATTATGCCGAATAACTATTTTATCGTAAACTCATCGTTATTTCGTTGTAAAGTTACGAGACACTTTTTCTCGTAATTTCTCATTGAATAAATATTTTCTTGTCGTAAATGATCAGTGATTAATTTTTTAAATTATTAAATAATTATATATATATATATATAATATTAAATATGTATAGAAGATACGACAAAATAAGGTAGATCAGTTTTTTTTTCCTTTAATAAAGATAGAGTGATAATTTTGATATTGTGTTCTTCTTTGAAAAAACTGCATTTTTAGATATTACGGTAGTTCACCGTTGCACATATAGCCGCCAATTAACCGGCTGAGTTAATGTCCATACCATAGCTTTGATGATTTTAATTTCTTTTAGAATGCCAATTTACACCAAGTCTTGATGATCATATTTGATTACCGGAACAAAATTCTTTTCTTGTATATAAATGTCTCCGGCTCAACTCTTGAGGAAAAGGTCTTGCATGTGCCGTGGGTGGTCGAATGTTAAAGCTTGTTTCTTCGTCCCCCTTTGGTGATCCGCTGCCGTTGAAACTCGTGGCTCATGGTGTGTTTTCCGGAGCATTATATTGAGTATGGCTGTGGTTCGTCTCCAATAATTTCGGCTTATGGTGCTTCTCTACTTCTCTCCTGTCCAACCTTGGTGGTATCTTCTGCTAGTTTTATATGTTTGGATTAGATCTTGCTTTTACTATGTATCCTAAACCTTTAGTTTCATATGCTCTGTTTCTTTGTCTCCAGAGAATCTATATGGTTCTGCTACTTTAGTCTCTGGGAGTTGGATGTAACTCGCCAGCTTTGGTTCCACAAAAGTTGTAGGTTCATGTTCATGTTCAATATAATCCTAGCGTTAAAAAAAAAATGTTTTGATATAAATAAACACTTTTATAGTTTAAAAAAATAGAAATGATCTAACCTAAACTAACAACATTACCAATAATCCTGACAAGAACATGCCCCATCCATGAACCGATGAAACCGGTTATTGTCTCTCACAATGATCTCTCTCTTAACACTTCCAGACACAAACTTGAAGAAGCTGTGGCAATCTCCACATATCCTAAGATTCTTAGTGATCCTGATGGGGACACCGTTTGGTAAGACCAGCAAACCAAAAGCTAGAGCCAGTTTTTCACTATGGTGCGCGACTTCTGCTGCTTTCTCCTCTTCCTCCAGATCGTAAAGCGAGAGTTTCAGGTCGGGCTTGTACCCTGCAGCCTCCATCTCATTCCTTAGCTTGGTCAGCATTGTCTCAATTTCTTTGTTCATTATGTGGGATCTGTCCTTAGCTTGAAAGGTATGGACTTGGTTCTTCACTGTAATCCAACTGTACCCGGTTCCTTTCTTGATCCCTACGCCTTTCATCTCTTCTCTCACGGTGTTGGCTTCTGCCCACCTATCGAAGATTGGTTATAATATAGTTTGATCATGGCAGCTTAAAAATACAAATCTTTTGGATTAAATCCAGTTCAATGGTTTAGAAAGTATTGTGCGCTTCTTTGAAACGTTTTAGAATATGATTCACTTACCTCCCAGCTGCTGCAAACGTATTGGAAAGCAGAACGTGGTTGCCTGAATCTTTAGGGTCAAGTTTAAAAAGGTTCTCAGCTGCTATTACTCCAAGGTGTGGCTTACTATGCATCCTACAAGCATTCTGAAGAGCGCCCCAGACCGAGATTGTCGGTTGAATTGGCATTTTCTTTATAAATTCGTATGCTCGTTCCACCATCCCAGCTCTCCCTAGCATGTCCACGACGCATGAATAATGCTCAGCTCCGGGCTCAATGCCGTAACTACTCTTCATTGAATCAAATATCTTCATACCGTTTTCCACATCCCCTGCTCTACTACAAGCTGAAAGCACAGACACAAACGTCATATAATTTGGAGGCGGACCGCATCCACGTGGTGCCATTTCTTCAAATAACGCCAATGCCAAATCGACCTGACCCTGATGAGCATATCCACCGATCAGTGAATTCATCGTCACCAAGTTCTTTTCAGGCATCTCATCGAAAGCTTGTTCTGAATCTTCTATACATCCGCATTTCCCATACATATCAACGAGTGCACTTCCCACAAAGATAGTCCTTTCAACGCAAGCTTTCACAGCGTGAGCATGTACTGATCTTCCCAACTCAAGACCTGCCATACCCGCACATGCACTCAGAGTGCTTGAGATCATAAAATCAGAAGTCTCAACAATCTCCTTCCTTGAACGTAGAAACAACAAAGACGCCTTCTCATCTTCATGGTTCTGCACATACGCAGCCACCAGCGAACACCAAGAAACGGCATTTCTCGTCCCCATTTCAGTAAAAACAGTCTCACTAGAGTGAATCTTCTTACACTTTCCATAAAAATCAATCAACCCGTTACACACAGACACATCTCTATCAAACCCAGTAAGAAAGACAAGACCATGCAACTGCTCACCTAGATTCAGCAACAACCCATCTGAACAAGCATTAAGGAAAGCGCAAAAAGTTATCGAATTGGGGTGTCCACCAATCTTTCTAAAGTCAATAAAAGCTCCAATAGCTTCCCTAGGCCTTCCATCAATGACAGAGTTAGATATAAACGCATTCCAAGTTTCAAGATTCCTCTCAGGAATTTCATCGAACAACTTCCGAGCATCATCCCTGAGCTTGGTCTTACAATACATATCAAAAGCACTACACCCAACAAAGACATCAAGTATCCGTCCACACTTGACAGCAAGGGCATGAATCTGCTTCCCAGTAACTGGCGCTCGCAACGAAGCCGCGGCTTTGAAGGCGCAAGGGAAAGTGAAGTCGTTAGGGAAAACACCATCTCGTTGCATTTCGAAGAACTCAAACAAGCCTGAGGAGAAGTGACCGCTTTGAACAAGCCCGGAGACGAGTGATGTCCAAGAGACCACGTCTCGGGAAGGAGTGAGGCGGAGGACCAGCCTGGCCGAGTCGGGATGGTCGAGCTTCGAGTACATGTTGATGAGGTAGTTTGCGAGGAACGGAGGAGGCGGCGAGTCGAGGGTCTTGACGATTCGCGCGTGGACGACGCGGCCCAGACGCATGGAGCTCGTGAAGATTGCATTCTGGAGAAGTGACCCGAGAGCGTTCGCCGTGAGGAGTGTCATAACAACTTACGCCGCCGATTCGTTAAGTTCATTTTTGTTCCGGTTAGTGGGCATTTTCAATTTTCATATCTTTCAACCCAACTAAAGGGTATAACGGTACTTTCCGAATATGTGCATTGATAAAGCTGTGATGTAGTCTAGTCTTGGAGATGAAGCTTTAGATCTCTGCTTAAGTCCCCAAAAAAGTTCGAACCCTTTCTTTTTTTACTCCGAAAGTTTCTAAATTTCATCATGTTTTGTTTGATTAGTTGTTTCTCTATCGCAGGACATTAGGGTTTCGGGTCTGCTCCAATGGATACGAATCAAGAGATGGGTCAAAATCTTCCTGGGTAAGTCTTAATTCGAGATATCATTATACGCATCACGTTAAATTGAGATTTGTATGCTCTGATGCTATGAAATTACTAGGTATTGTGTTCAATTGAGACATGATCAGCTTTGTTTGTTTGTTTGTTTGTGGTCGGACTGGACATGATCTTGTTTGTGCTTATGTTTTTGTTTGTTTCTATTTTGGAACCTGCACAGATTTGATGGTGAACAAGTCCCAGTGAGTAACCAACCAGTCTCAGTCGATGATAGTAACCCAGTGAAGGACAACTTTTGGGAGAATGCATTGTTCAACAAGGGAGATGGTGATGGTGATGATCATGTGAAGGAAAATGGTAACAGAAGCTCCTTCACTCATGGTGAAACGGATCTGAACCAACTCCCAGCGATTCCACCGGTTTCTAACGGTCAAGGTTTGCCTTTTGCGCCTGTTGATTTTCCGAGCCCCGGTGATGTTTGGACGTGGAGAGTTGGGAGGAGAGTGAGTGCCACTGGGTTTCATAAGGATAGGTTTCTGATTCTCCCTGAGAGGCTTAAGATGAAGAATGCACCAAAGTCATTTGCTAGCAAAAACACCCTTTCTCGTTATCTCGAGACGAATTTCCCTGAGATGGATGTCAATGCCTTCTTTGCTTCTTTTAGCTGGAACATCCCGGCTTTGTTTCAGCCCGCGGATAGAGGTTTTCTTTTTTTTTTTGTTTTTGGCTTTGTCATAAAAGCTCTTAACTTAATGATGTTTCCTTCTTTGGTCTTATGTAGTTGATGCTACATCTCTGTTTGAAGAGACAACCAAAGAAGGTGAGAATGTTGAGGATGGGAAGACCGAAGGTTCAACTTCACGTTACAGCCAGAGGAAGAGAAAACAAGTGCAGACACAGACTTATGAACCTGTTGAAGTGAAACCTAAAGCAACTCCACGAGCTAGCGGCAGGAAAAAAAAAGAAGCTGCTACAACTCCAGCCAGCAAACAGAAGCCATCCTCATCGAGACGCTCGACCAGACAGAAACAAGGCGATGTGGTTGACTTGGAAGAAGAAGAGAATGAAGCAGCTACAACAAAACCTGGCAAGAGAATGAAGAAACGCAGAGCTAACACTACTGCAGAGAAAGAAGAAGATGCTCCGATTCCTCATGTCTATGTTTCTCCTATGAACGGTGTCCTTGCGGTCTCTCACTCCCCTGTGGATATTAACCCGGAGGAGTTTGACAGTTATCTGAACACTCTGGAGAATCTTCTTCAGCAGCACCCTTCAGAAGCAGGACAAGAGTCTTCTTCTTCTCTTCCTGTCAGTGCAAGCTCTCCAGTGAAAGAATATGAATGGGCAGAAGCTAGGATGAAGCTTTCATCGCTTCTCGACAAAGACTTCTCTTCCTTGCTCATGTCTAATGAAGTTGCGGAGCTAGCAACCTTAGCAACAAAACTGAAGAAAGATCCAAGCCTCTCAGCTGAAGAGATAGTGAGGTTGAAGCTGATCGAAGAGATACCAACTTTTAGCCAAGTGTTTCAGGAGAACAAGAATGTGATAGTAGAAGCTGACAAGTTCTTCTCTGCTCTCGAGCTTAACAAAGCCAAAGTAGCATCTCTTAAGTACGAATACAGCGATTTAAAAGACAAGCTAGGCAATATCCAGACGGAAGTGGATACAAATTCTGAAACAATCCATCAGATTGACGAGCAAATCGCTCAGCTTCAAGCTAGAAGGACCGAGCTGACCCGTTGCATCAGCAAAAAGGAGAAAGAGAAGGTTGATCTGAGCTACGGCCAGAAGATGGTGGCTAACTCGATTCCTAAAGTTGTGCAGGAAGTTCAAGCAGCTAACTCGAAAAAACCTGAATGGGAGATGAAGAAAGAAAATGCTGTTAAACGCGAAGAAGAGATCCTCAATAAGTTCACATCTCTCAAAGGGTTCTATCTCTAAAAACCTATTAGGTTCTTATACGTATCGTGTTGCATAAGGCTAAACTCTTGAAAGCTGTTTCAGACTTTCATGCCAAGTTCCTCTGTAATCATTTTCGTAATAACACTACATGTTTCAGACACATCACATTACAAGTAGTAGACATTAGTGGTTACTGTACAAGCACTACCCTGCTACTACCTTCTTGTAAAACTCCACCTTCGTGCTCCATCTTCAGCACCGTGGCTAGATCAGGCCTAGTTGATTCCGGTAGCCTGAAACGCCACACGTCAAGATCAAGCTCATCAAGCTAAAAACCCAGACACGACGACCCGTTTGTTCTCACCAGAATCTTGGTCACTCCCGGATGGATCTCCACCATGTAGGCCTTCAGCGTCTCTTCAAAGGCGACGTCAGCATCTGACCTCAAGAGAAGCTCCAGGACGCGGGTGAAGATGTGAGGGAGACATCGGCGTCTTTGCGGGTTCTTGGGTGATGTTGTTGTTAGTCTTTGTGGGTGAAGAAGGATGGACTCCCAATGGCTTAAACGGAGCTGTGAACTGGCAATCGGTCAAAAATAAATAGGAGAAAAGATAAAGGAATAACGAATATATAAAGTTAAGGAAAGAGATGGTATCTCAAGGTTATGTCTGTGTTACGAAAATGTTTTTTATATCGGGTTTCATTTTGTCGCTTTTCCGCAACATCACTTTTATATTTTCATATAGTGATTCGGTTTATCTGCTTCCTGCACAAAGGAGACAAGGAGGAACATAATGGAAGCAATCCAACATCAGAGATATCCTGCAGCTCTATAATGGCTTTCAAAATTGTAATTTTGTTAAGATTCTCATGAAAGTAAATGACATGGCTGACAACTTGGCAAAGTACGAAAAAGCAAACTTCCAAATTATGGTTGTATTATTGAACGATGTACATTGATCTAATCTATATAAGATAAATTGACGACCAAAATAAATTGGTAAGTCTAACAAAAGTCAAAAAGTTTTTTTTTTATATGACAGTCATAACACACTTCCATAACCATTTGCTTATATTCTCAATCTAAAGTAAACCATACATGAGTAATGACGAATCTAGTTTGCTTGGTTTCACTTCTTCATGCACAAATGTTAAAATTTGAAGTCAACCGAACTTCAGCAAGTCAGAATGCACGTGGGCGTACAAAATTGGCTGATCACTGCCAATTAACGTATAAAAAAAAAAAGAAAAAAAAAAGAAGAAGAAAAAACGGTTATCAAGTGGTAGTGGCAAATTTGTAAATAAAAGGAATTAGCATGACATCCTCAAGGTTGTTATTTTCCCGCCACGATTGTTAACGCGAGTCTCAGTCGTCAGTTTCAGATTTCAACCCTAAGTAATCTCTGTAACTGCCAATGGCCGCAACAAGCACCACCGTCGTAATCATTCTCATACTCGCGACCAGCTTCTCTTCCGCCGTAAACGAGACGCAGGCACCTTCTTCTTCTTCTTCTTCACCACCGGTTCTGACCTGTACAGAGGAACTCGTGATGTTTTCTCCATGCCTTCCTTACGTCTCCGCTCCACCAAACAACATCTCAGTCACGCCGGATCCTCTTTGCTGCTCGGTTTTCTCAACATCCGTTCATTCCCGAGCCGGAAACTGCCTCTGTTATCTTCTCCGGCAGCCGCTGATCCTTGGATTCCCGTTGGATAGATCAAGATTGCTTTCTCTTTCCCAGATCTGTACCGATCAGAGATCCGACGAATCTTTCGAGTCTCTCTGCTCGCCATCAGGTTGATTCCGATTCCATCTTCTAATCAATTGTCGAATCTTGGGTTTGTAATTTCTGATTGATGCAGAGCTTCCGCCGCTTCAGAGTATTCAGTTCACAGCTCCGTTTGTTTACGGTAAGTGTCAAGTTACGGAATCGATTTCAGTAGTGATTTAGTTGAATTCACAGACACGAGTTTCATTGATATCTGCAGGTGATAGAGCTTCCGCCTCTCCTCCATCGTTCGCCATTGCACCGGAAGCCCCCGGAATTTCACCAATCTCCGATCAATTCTCACTAGAAATAGATACCGTATCATCATCACCACCACCAGAATCCATCATTAAGATCAGAAGCTTCTGGCTTCTCTTGACCATCATTATGACTCTGAAGCATTCTGTGAGTTAGGTTTACTTCTTTCTTTCCTTTACCATTGTTCTCGAGTGGTGTCATTGTACATTGTTTCCGTTTAGCTTTGAGAATCGAATAAAGATGATATAGTGGAACAAGAACACCGTTTAGGTTCTCTCATAGTCATAGGAAAACCATTTCTAATGTCAGCTTAGTAAAAAACCAACATAACAGACTTAGACAGAAGCAGTGGTGACATCTTGGACAAACTGACGCCAAGCGTGAGTACGAGCTCCATCCTTGTCCACGATCTTGATCACAAAGTTTGGTGGTGCGATGACCAGCCTTGACCTGATCTCAAGTATGCATTTGTCCACCAGTTCAATGGCTTCTTCAAAGGACATGTCGCTGCGGAAGTGCCTGTCCATCGTGGAGAGACACAAGTATGAGCCTTAACCGAATGCTCCCTTGTCAACCTTGTGAAGAGTTGCCATGTAGTATAGAGATGCACCTGCTTCTTTGTCGTAGCCAGCCATCAGGATGTTCACTGAGTACGGATTCTGGAATCAAACAGCAATGATAAATCTCAGCACGAGTGTGTGTAAATAATTATGCAGGCCAATTCATAAACAAGCAGGTATGGAATCCATCAGATCAGATCAATTGTTATAAACTAATGGAGTATCGATACTTGGAACTTATCAGTATAAAATACCACTCAAAAATAGTAGATTCTTACCCCCCCCCCTCCCAAAAAGGATCACAAATCAGGTATACATGATTATCTGATTAAGTCACAAAAATCAGTGTAAGCAATTTGTTATTCTTGAAACCTTTTCAAGGTTGCGCAAAACTTCCTAGTATAGTAATGAAACATTCTTATTGAAAGCAATGACAATTACTTGACATAAGGAGACTATCAGTTTTGATTAGAGTCTCATCTTTTTCCGCCACAAGAAATTCACGATTCAAAACTTTGTTACCTCAAGAGTAACACTTGTATGATATCCAACCATAGAACAGGAAAAAACCTTGAATTTACAAAACTGCAATAAATTTCTGAAAGAAAGCGTAAGTTTGAAAAAAATCTTTCTATCATCTCAAAAGAGCATATTAATAGTGTCTTCATGATGAAAAAGTTTTCTTTGAAAAATATAGGTATTTCTTCTAACATGCATTTAAAATATAGATAATGAAATCATAATAAATAACTTAAAACCCATGGTCAGAATCTCAGAACTATGGTGAATCAAAAATATTCTTACACCAACTGCGAGAGAAGAGGGGATTAAGCATATCAAAAAGCATAAACTATCAATAACTCAATGAAGAAGAGTAAGAAAAAAGGTGACCTTTCTCAAAGCAGTGGCGAGGTCACCACGAGTGAAGTTGGCAGTAGCAGCGGTAGACAAAGGGATCCCGTTTCTGAACTAATACAGTGACACGTTCTTCTGTACATACTCCGTAAACTGAACCCTATAAAACACGAATCAGAGAGAGAGAGAGAGAGAGAGAGAGAGAGAGAGAGGCGGGGGAGGAGGATATACCGGTCACCAGGCTCTCCGCTTGCGGCAATGAGCTTGTGATCTGTTCTTCAGATCATCTTCAGATCGAACACGCACTCCATCTTCAGATCTGTTCTAAGATTTCTAGAGTTACTTGGATCTTCTCCGAATTTCTGTCCCGATTATTCTTTTTCTCCGATATAAGAGCAGCTTAGATCAAAGCGACTTGGGGAACAAGACGGGTGCTAGGGGGATCATTTTCTCAAGGAATCAAAGGTTCATCTTTTTCTAATATGGTCCTATATCTTTCTTTTTTTCTATTTTCTTATTCTTTTATGGGAATTTGCACAAGATAACTGAAATAATAAGTATAACTAGAGATCCCCGTTTAGAAAGAGTAGGTTTTGATTTTGCCTTTTTTTACCAACTTAATATCAAACTATGATTTATAATAAATTTATATCATATGATTGCATGATCGATATCTTTACTGTTTGTGAATTTTTTCTTGCTCATAATCCTTTTGATGGTGAAACAAAAACTAATAAAACCATTCATTTATTATGTAGTTTTAGGTATATTATTATTATAGAGTCTTCATATATTTACCGGTTGTTTAAAATTTATTTATTTGTAAATTATAAAACATATTGAAATTGTAATATTTTAGTAAATAAATTTAGATAATTAATTCATTGTTACAAAAGAGTTTTTTGAAATATATTATATTCAAAAAGGGTTAAGAGAAGTATTTGAAATCTAGTCGATTTTTTAATAGTAAATTATAAATCTGATTTTTTGAAAAATCAAAACTATTTGAAATCTAGTCGATTTTGTTAGGAGAGTATTACTTTGTCCGAATATTCGAACATAACCGAATTAGCAAATGTATGTATACTATTAAAAGAGAACAATATTTATGTAGTGAATAATAAAATATTTTAATCTATGTTTGTAAAACAATTAGACTTTCTTCAACAAAACAAATAATTTGAAAAACTAAATAATGTTCAATCATGTCACTTCTAGAAGTATTGTCATTGTCAAAAGAGCATCATTACAAACATAGATTAACTAAATAAATTATGTTTGTTATATAAGAAAATAGTTACATTTGTCACAATAACTTGTCAAATTAGTTCTTGCATGTTGCACAAATATAATGATGAGATTCAATTCAAATGCTCAATCATGTCACATCTATAAGTATTGTCATTGTCAAAAAAGCATAATTAGGACATGTTTATTGGAGGTCTCTTACCAGAGATTCTTAACTTTTCTAAGAGACGTTTCTTAACTTTTAACTAAGAAAACCTAAAAATTGTCTCTTTAATAAAAGATCTAAGAGCCGTCTCTTAACCAAAAAAAATAAAAAAAAAATTAAAAAGAGTCAAATTAAGTTAAGAACCCCACCCTAAGAGACCGGAGATAAACATGACCTTACAAACATAGATTAACTAAATAAATTATGTTTGTTATATAAAAAAATAGTTACATTTGCCACAATAACTTGTCAAATCAAGTCATGCATGTTGCACAAATATAATGATGATGTTCATATAATCCCAATAATAACTTGTAAAATTAGATTTGAAAAACATCATTAGACAACACTTACCTATATATACCAATAATAATATACCTAAAAACTATTTCGAAAATTGATACAATATTTAAAACTACAACTAAATAATTAATATCTAAATTAATAATTACTTGTCATAAAAACCATTTCTAAAATTGATACTATATGTAAAACTTGAAATTGCTAACAAAACAAATAATTTGAAAAACTAAATAATGTTCAATCATGTCACCTCCATAAGTATTGTCATTGTCAAAAGAGCATCATTACAAACATAGACTAACTAAATAAATTATTTTTGTTATATAAGAAAATAGTTACATTTGCCACAATAACTTGTCAAATCAAGTTTTGCATGTTGCAAAAATATAATGATGAGGTTCATAGAATCTCAATAATAACTTTATACCTAAAATATGCATTATTTTTGTTACTATCTATAGCAATTATAATATACCTAAAAACTAAACCGAGAATTGATACAATAACTTAAAAATATCTAAATCTAATGCCACACAATATATTCATCAATTTAAAATATATACAAACCTAAAAGATGCATTATTTTTGTTACTAAAATATCAAAAATAAATTTCATATCTAAACAAATAATCAAATCATCAAAGATAAATGACAATCTTTGAATCTCAAAATTCAAAAATAAAGATATATCATGATAGATCAAAGGATATTAGAGACCTTATAAAAACATAATTAAACATTAATTATCCAAAATAATTATACATAAACGGTTGTGTAACAACCGTAAAATTGTTATGAAATCCGAAAACACAAGAGAAACATTAAATCATCACCAACAGTCATTGAACAAGGGATTCAAAGACTTTAATCATACATTTGAGGTTCATCCCACTTGTACCAATCAATGTTTGGAACACTCACATCATCCAACTTAACTTGTGTCATCTCAAGATCGATTTCAAGTTTCTCTTTTTGATTCTTTAGAGCTTCAAAGATGGGTTCAAGTTGGTCAAGAACCGAGAGCTTTCCTTGAAGCTCAATGACATCCAACTCCTTTCAATGCCTCTTATACACAGCCTCGTCCCTTTTCTTCACCTTTGCAAGAATAGCCTTGTAATGGAGCTTAGTCTCCCTCTTTCCATTGTTGAATGCTTTCATTGGTGAAGAATCATAGTCTTCTACTATTGGATTCTTGAGTTTGAGGGCTTGGTTCTTTTCCATGGAGAATACCTAGTGCATGTTCAAAGAATAATTAGGTTATCTAAAATAATTGAAAAAATACAAAACAAAATCTTTGTTCTTTAGTTAGATTTAGTCAAATAAAGATGATATAACCAAAGAACAACATATTTCAAAAAATAAACAATCAAATATATTGAAAAAAATCAAACCCTAGAAGAATGAAATACATGCAAATACAAACAAAGAATATTTTCCAAAAGATCAATCTCTAAACAATCCTAACATAATTTGAAATCTTATACCTTTCAAAAATAATCTAACACTAAAAGAATGAAAGACATGCAAATCTAAAACAAAATATATTAAAAAAACAGTCTAAGAATAGATTATTGTGATTCATAGATTATTGTGATTCATAAAGGTAAAAAAATGAAACCTAGATATATGTATCTAAATCGGTCACAACAATGAAAAACAAACAAACAACATACCTTGATCTTAGAGAGAGATTATTGAAAAAGATGAGAGGTTCTTAGGCTATCCTGGTGAGAAGTGAAGATAGAGAGTTATATATAAAAGAAAAGTAAAGAAGTGTGTTGAATAAGAAATCTTTGGAATATTCTAGATTCCCATAATAAATTTTAAATATGTTTAAAAATCGTGTATTGAATATATTTAAATTAGATATTTCTATATTTTAGTTCTTGATAAAAATACTTAAATCGAGTTTTTTTGGTATATTCGATAATGAGAAGGAAAAGTGTATATTCATTTTATAAAATCTTGTTAATATTGAGTTGTTTGTATTTGAGGCCGAATATAAAGGCTAATCATTGATTAGATTTTTAGTATATGTATATTGCTTTTGTATAATCGTATGTGTTAAATATTTATTTCCATAGAAAAAAAATTAAACTTATATCTATAGTTATAAGGAAAATTCTGATACCAAATTTATATACCCAAAATATTCGGTGGGTGTTGCACACGTTTTAGAAGGATTGAAAATTCTGTTATCAAATTATAAATATGGTATAATGAGTTGAGGAATATTCTAGAAACTGTTTTGTTCCTAATTGATTGATTATCAAAATCGTGATTTTTAAAAAATCTATTATATCTAATATATAATATATTTAAATTCAAAATCTTATAGGTTCAAAAATAGACTATTTTATTTGGTTCCTAATTGATGATTATCAAAATCGTGATTGTTCAAAAAATCTATTATATCTAATATCTAATATTATTAAATCAAAAATCAACTATTTGATACTTTAAAAATTGTGTATTTCGACATTTTATAAATCAAATGTAATTTATATATTTATGTTAATATCATTTAGAAATCAAGTATTTCTTATATCGTAGGGATAAATGATTAGAAGAAAGGACGGATATGTATTGTCAATAAATTGTTATAATAAATTTAGGAAGATATGCATTAAAATATATGAAAATCATAAATATTTGTTCAACTGTTTGCAATATTGGGTAGATTTGAGTATAAAAATATTCGGTATTTCTATTTTCTAACTGAAACAGGTGCAACTGATCACAATATTTTTTATATTCGTGTACCTGTATATTTTTAGATTTTTAATTATTATTCTAAGCAGAGATCGATATTTAATACATGTTTTCTGTAAATTAAACTCTCAAAACTTTTATATTTTACTAAAATAAATAAATTAATACTATATTTATAGATAGTTTTATATAACATACACTATATATTTCGAGATTGCTTTTTTCACGACAAAGAAATAATAACCCATTGAAATTAATTAATTTACATATATTATTTTTAATGATACTGGAAGAATCTGTAAATAAGAAAGAAATGGGAGGACTAAATGTGTAAATAGAAGAAAATATCTAAACAGAATATTTTCGGATTTAATATAGGTTCTAGTATCCAAACAAAGCTATCTCTATATCCAAACAGAACCTTCAGCTAAAATCCTAATCTTGTTTCCAAACAGTCCGAAAAGTGACTTCAGTTTTAAAAATATAGATTAGCTAAATGGCTATGCAACTATACACTTTTCATAATTTTAACAATAATCCTATTGAAAGTCTCAGACATAGGTCTGACAAAACCCCTACAGTTATCCTTCAACCACGCTTCTGAAATAATAATGCAAAAACTAGAAAATATAGAAACCTCATCTTATTTTTCTATTTTTCTATTTTTTATAAAGCTCTTACTTCCCTCAAAAATACTTTATCTCTTCGATCTCGAGATGATGGCTTCCTCGCACCATGAAGAGATATTAAAATAGCATTAATCCCAACCAAAAAAAATTTGAGTTTCTCTAGTGTATTAACAGTCACGACCAAAACATTGTCGTCAAGGATGTTGGGCTCGAGACATCTTCAAATATAGGCCTGGAAGAAGAAGAGTCCACGCCAATTGCTCAGCCCACTATGTCTTTTTGTCGTCACTCTCCAACGGCAGCAAAACAGAGGATAAGAACAGAGCTGGTTGTGCTCATATGAAAAAGGCAAAAGCGACGTTCAACGTCAAGCTGGCTAACGGATTTGCAGCGCTAGATTCGGATTGTGATGTGTGATCTTGACACCTGTTAACGTCAAAGGAAGGGGGTTGATTTTAACACTGACGTAAGAGTTTTTGTTTAGGGTATCATGTATAGGGCTTAGTTTTTGGAGAACATGGATTGGATTTATGGTTTTAGGGTGTAGTTCAATTGTTTTGTTCATGGGTTAGGGTTTAGGGTTTAAAGTTTAAGGTATAAGGCTTAGTGTTGAAGGTTTAGTTTTAGAGTATTGGGTTCTGGATTTAGGCTTTAGGGTTTATGGTTTGGAGTTAATGGTTGGGCTTAGAGTTTAGGGTTTAGTGTCAATGGTTTGGGTTCAGGGTTTTGGTTTATAGTTTAGGTTAAAGAGTTTTGGGTTTAGGGATTAGTTGACGGCGAATCGGTTATGACGTCCATGCCGTTCATATTTTGTCTACCATTCAAAGGAAAAATAATAAATTAGAAATATACGGGTTTTAAGTTTATATAATCGGAAATATACTTATGCCCAAGGTAGGGACGTGGGGTTAAGAGACTGGTCTGATTAACCATTATTCAAATTCCTCATCTTCATCATCAGAGGTTGATACATTACAATGAAATTCATCTTCTGCTTCTGTATCTTCAATTTCAAAATCAATTTCTTCAAACGGATGAGTTCCATCTGCTAAATTATCAACTGTGATTTCTTCAATTGTACCTACGACTTCATCATCAGTGATTTGCTGTAGTATAACAGGCTCCTTATCATTATACTTCCCTTCAGTAGTATTTCTTGGATTCACTTTGAGAACCGAGAGCCACAATTTTCTGGGTCGTTTAATATATGGATATGGAAGATAAGAAACTTGATCAGCCTAAGAATCTGCATTTTGGTTATAAATAAATAATTAAATATACTTATATGCTTGTTATATAAGTAAAAAAATACCTAAGATAAATGGGTCATGGTTATTATATCTTCTTGATGAAAGCACTTCAACAATTCCTCCATCACTCCTCCGAGTGCCTACACCAATTGTAGGATCAAACCACTCACAGTAGAAAAGTGTGATTTTTAAATTCAGCAATCCAGGATATTCGAGTTCTATAATACTTATCACAGTCCCATAAAAGTCATCTTCTGAGGATGCTGAATAATTTAGCCCTCGAACACAAACTCCATAGTTCATAGTCTTTTTCGTCAGACCGTGCGCCCGTGTATGAAATAAATATCCTCTAGTGAAATACATAGGCCACGATTTGACCTTATTTGTTGGACCTTCAACCAGATCATGAACCCACAGAGGAAAAGATGATGAACCTTCCAATTTTGTTGTATTAATCACCTACATATAAAATATTTTGAACGCTTTATAAAAGTCATGTTTACACTTGTATCTTTATGCCACTTTCCATAGCCTTTTTTTTCATGACCATTTCCACCACATTCAGATGTTTTTTGTGGTTTGACGTGCCTTATACTCTTTAACACTTGCTCACTTGTCAAAGATTCAGGTGGGTAGTCGTCCAATGCGTGCTTTCTCTTCAAAAAGTTCCAATGCGTGCTTTCTCTTCAAAAAGTTGCTCGTATTGCTCGTATCTGTGGGAAGAAATCTTCTGTGACAATCAAACCAACATGTCTTCCTACCAGCCGGCAATTGAAAAGCGTTTGTATCATCCATACAAATTGGACACGACAATCTTCCATGTGTCGTCCATCCCGACAACATACCATATGCCGGAAAATCACTAATAGTCCATAGAAGAACAACTTTCATGTTAAAGTTTTGATCTGATGACACATCATATGCATCAACTCCGTTATACCACAATTCCTTTAACTCGTGGATCAATGGTTGGAGGAAAACATCAAGACTTGCTCGTGGATGATTTGGCCCCGAATTTAGAATTGTAAGAAACAAATATTCTCTTTTCATGCACATATGTGGGGGCAAGTTATATGGAGTTATGATAACAGGCCACAACGAATGATTACGAGACATACCAAATGGATTATAACCATCTGTACATAATCCAAGATACACATTCCGTGTTTCTTTAGCAAATGCAGGATGCAACTGGTTGAAATTCTTCCACTCTGCAGCATCAGATGGGTGACACATTTCTCTGTCCTTTGAATCATGCTCAACGTGCCATCTCATCAGTGATGCAGTCCTTTCTGACTGGTACATTCTCTTCAATCTGTCAGCAACAGGTAAATACCACATACGGCTGAATGGTATTCTAGTTCGTCCCTCACTAGATTTATACTTTGGTTTTGCACAAAACTTACAATGATCTAAATTTTCATCTTCTTTCTGGAAGAGCATACAATTATCTACACATACATCATATGTGTAGTATGGCAGCCCTAGTTTACGCATCAAACTTTCTGTTTCATAGTATGAACCAGTTGCTTGATTGCCTTATGGCAAATATTCCGTAAACAACTCTGCCCACGAGTCCATGCAGCTTTCCGTCATATTATTGTCTGCCTTAATGTTCATGAAACGGGGCAGTCAGCAATAATTGTGAATGACCTTCACGGCAATCATCATAAAGTGGAGTATTTGCAGCTTCTAGCATGTCGTAAAACTGTTTTTGCTCATGGGTAGGTTCTTCAGGAATATGATGACCACTTTCATGTGCATGAGAATCATTAAATGCCGCGGAACCACAAAATACATCGTTCACCATATCAGTAAATATATTTCCTTCTTCAAATTCTTCGGGTTGACTACCACTAGCATAATCAATATTAGCATGACTTGTTCCTAAATTTCCACCCACATCATATTCTTCACCATGTTCATACCAAACATAATAGTTTGGCATGAATCCTTTACTATACAAATGGTTCCAATTTTTTTCCTGGCAAAAGTTTTTCATTTTGACATTTGATGCAAGGGCAATAAAACTTACTACCACTGCTTTGTGCTATTGGTTGATTATTTGTCATATTCATGAACTGGTTGACTCCCTCCACAAACTCTTCAGAAATATTATTTGTATGGGGATCAATTCTGATGTACATCCATTCTCGTGATGAATTCCATGCGTTGAAGTTGGCCATCAATTATTTCAGTACTCTTGTCTTCTAAAACAAAACAAAAAAATACATAAGTGATCTTCTTATCATTAGAAAATAATAAATTACCAAAATTTCTGAAGATAAAACGTTGGAATGAGATATGTAGAATAGTTTATAAAATGTGTTAAAAAGGAGAATATTTTTTAAAAGAACTACTACTCCAAAATATTCAAAGCTCATACGTATACATAATTATTTCCTTAAATATGTTTATGTGTGATATTTATATCTAATGATGTATAAAGTTATAAAATATGAATTAATTATAAGTACTGTTACAAAAATATATTAGACAAGAACGAATCGTTATCACTCACAATAAGAAAACAAAAGGTAATTATATGTTACTTAGCTAAATTAAGTGTATGTGTTAATATAATAAAAGCCAGCAAAAGAAAACCAACACACATAGCTCAGATACATACCTCTATTGCAAAAATAGTTTTTAATTTATCTTGTTGACAGAACCGATGATTTTCATAATTTACGCAAGAGTGGATTTTTCATCTATCATGTACTGAAAATTGGGTGAGTGAGTTTATGTTTTTGTGCAGTAGAGGGAGAGATACGTGACTATATAGACAAAATTATTGGACCCATTTGCTACTAATAATTTTTCTCAGAGTTTTGTTTCTTGTATACCATAATTGTACTATGACTTTTTGGCTAGTAGCTCCACTCACTAAATTTAGGCGTAGTAACTAAATCAAATACTTTGCACGTTTTCTACCGACTTCTTAGGAACTATTTTGCCACCAAATAATAATAAAATAATCAGTTTCAAAGTAATTGGATATTTGTGACTCTTTTATATCCACAACTAGCGACTACTAATTCTGTCACAAAATAGTTCCAATAATGCGACTAATTTGTTACTAACCAGATCAGTAAATTTTCAGTTGCTAAACAGTCACTAAATTGCGACAAGTTACTTACTATATCACTTAGTCATAATTTAGAGACTAGTTTGCCACCTGAACTTATGGTGTCATTCTTCGGTCACAAATATGTCTTTTAGACGTCACTACATGTAGTGACCAAATAAATAGTCACTACATGTAGTGACCAAATAAATAGTCACAAAAAGTAGTTGCAAAATAACTGTTTTCTTATAGTGATATTTGTGTTTTCTTTTATTATTATATCCGATTATTGTTTGTTCATTCCAGTTTTAAAATCTATAATTGTACTAACCTTATTCATATATCCGGTTATTTTTAGTGGTTATGTTTCACAAAAGATTCTCGAATACGCTTACCATCAGAAAATATCTTCCACTGTCTCTCCCGGTTTACATCTGGTCTTATTTTAACCATTTCCAGTTATCATCAACAATTCATACTATCAATAATGATGAAGCTTATATTATATGTAATCTTCACCACCTTTAGTTGAACCTAACCAATATGTTTACAATAAATTACAAGCATAAAGGCCATCAATGTGTATATGTAAATGAAATTGTACTATAATCATGTTTTCCATATCTCATCAGTTGTCGTATATTTTTATTTTGTTAAGAACTCTTCATAAATTCTTTGTCGGCCAAGCGGTGGCATAAAAAATTATTGAAAACTGGTTTTGATCCATCAACTAGGCTTTTCATTACAACCCGAGGCCAATTTCGATCTTTTACCCTAAACTTATTACCCTAAAATTGCAAATTCAGAAATTATCTGCATGTTTCTGCAATGGCCAAATCTCTCAAATAACACCTTTTGAAGTTTTTGTCACAAAAATAAACTTCAAAAGCAAAAATGACCAAACTAGACCTTTTTATTTTTTAAAAATTAATATTTTTTATTTAATTTTTCAATTTTAAACCTCACCCCCAAAACCCCACCCCATAACTCTAAACCCTAAGTCTAGATTAGTTAATCCAAGGGATATAAACGTATATTTACCCCCAAAATCCCATCCAAAAAAGTTATTTTTGTCATTTTTTCCTTTAAAGTTTATTTTTGTGACAAAAATTTTTTTAGGTCTATCTTAGGGTATTTCTCTTCTGGCAATTATCTTCCTTATTTTGTATATTCACCTCATTAAACCTTATAGATTTAAACACATTATCTAAAACCGGTTATTGACTAAGTTATCCATATATCAATGTCATATATGATATTATGTTAAAATATTTTTAAAGGTACTTTGGACACTAAAATATTTCATGGTACAAGCGATTTTCATTTTTTGCAAATATATGGGTTAACATAATCATATCCGGATAGCTTTTAAGTTAGCTACTTATTTAATTATAACGAACAACAGTCACTAGTTAGTTACCTATGTAATATCTGATGGTAACTAGATGCTTCTCCATTTTGTTGGTCATTCATGGAGAGGATCTATTGTGGCGATGACAATCATTGTATCTCTATGAAAACTACTTATTATTAATTATCATGTGCATGTGCTTTAAATTCAGCTTTGGCTGCTGATTTCATTAACATTGTACATATTCAATTCATGTCAACCCACAGCTTTACTGTTTATCAAAATCTAACTTTAGTAATTTATCAGATATTTATATTTTCTATTGTTTTTGCCTTTTAAAAGTTTCTTGTTTCATTTTTGGTTACACTTAATATTATCCGGTTATTTCGTATATAAGTGAATATTACAAACAACACATGGTAATGATACGATCATGAGCTATCTGACACAAAGCTTGCTCACGGTATTTTGCAAGACTGATTTTCATTTGCCTCTTAGACATGTCTGTACATGTAGAGGACAAGTTTGTCATTTTACCTTTATCTCTCCTACCAATCTTGCAAATTTAATAAATTTATACATGGTTATGCAATTTCCATATTTTTTGTATATTAGGCCTATTAAGCCTTCTTTTATTCTTTTATTTTTAAACTCAACATCCACGTTTCATTAAAAAAAAAGGGAGGGTACACATGATTTTACATCATAATAGTGTTTCAACTACACTTACAACAAAGAGATTAGTATCATCTAGAATCACTACATGGATCCTACACTACAAATCTAAACATTTGTTGCAATTTTGAACCCCAATGAACACGACACTCTTCGTACGATACAAGAAGAGCTGCTTCTTAGACCACCTAATTGAACCGCATAAGACAAAATCATTTTACACCATTGATGATAAACAATGACCAAGTTACATATTTGATCTTAGAATTGGTCTCTTTAAGGTAAGAGTGGAGCACATAACTAACACTTCTCACCTTTCGGTGTATTCCGTCGGTGCGTTCCTGATTAGATTCATCTCCTCCGGTTTGGATGTTTTGCTCATAACCTAAACAATGGAACAGCTCTGTACTGAAAGGCGGGTCGAAACATAATTATCTTGAAGTGCAAGGATGGTATTGAAACTGTAGGACTAAAGAGATTCAGTTTGCTCCAACAAAATTTCCAGCCTATTAGCCTCTATATTGTGTGATTTCAGCTTGTTGACTAATAGGACCTCAACTATAAGACACATTTCGACCAAAAAAACTCATGCCCTCCAGCCAGCACCACCCCGACCCTAAGCCATGAGCTAGAAGAGACTGTCCGGAATCTCAGGCCTTGATATCGGTTAGCGGCACAAGGACTCTAGTTCACATAGCTTCATAGAGAGCAAAGATCATAATATTGGACTAGCCCGTGATGAATCTGGATCAGATAAGCAATTTTCCACCCCGCATCTCCGACAAGGACCTCTTCTTCGGAGGATAAGTCTGTCGTCCAAAATCTGTTCCACGCGTCAATTTTAAAAATCGAAGACCGAAACTCTTCTCGCTGCCCTTCGTGTTTTTCCTCCTATAGCCACACACCATTAGGGATGGGTAGATCCTAGGTGGAGAAGCTGTCTCGCCTAGTCACGCACCAACATCAAGAACTGGAGATCTCAAAAGGGGAAAATCGGATATGGCGAAGCAAAACCCTAAACCCCGACTCTCGCCTCCACCGTAACGCGTTTGGTCTCACCGTCCCTCCATTAGAAGCCTGAAGTCAACCTCCCTCCGTTGCAAACGAGTTTTAGGGATGACCATGGCAGCACAGAACAACAAGTATATCGACGAAAGGAGAGGCATATAGGACGAAAGCAAAGAAAAAAACGAGAAAGGGAGGAAGAGGTTGCCTCCGCTGTCGATTGCACGGCCGCCGGAGTTAGGGTATAATCTCGAATGGTGTCTACACGGAGAGAGTTTTTTTTCTTTGGTTGACTGATTCAACCTTCTTTTAATAGTGGTTCATCTTGCTCTTCGCGCATGAAGTTTGTTTTGATTTAACATTTTGTTTACCATTTGTCTTTTAATTTCAGTTATATATTATGTGTAAAATTACTTAGGTGATTTCTTTTATTTATTTTTATATCATTTTTGGTGACGTTGTTAGATATTATGATATTCAATTTCATTCTCTGTTAAGTAAGCTTTTTAATACGATTATTACGCTAGAAATTATTTTATTTTTATTTTGACGGTGTTAATCTTTTGATTTATTTATTTTATTTTAGATAATCTAGTTTCATTTGTAAACTTGTATACTTATTCTTATATACTTATTCTTAGATTGTTTAATGTGTCTTTTATGTGAATGTGCAAATATAGGATAACATTATATCTTGCGTTTATATCATAAAATATTTTATTTCTTTTTAAATTTTCTTTTATGTTAAATTTTGTTTATTATATTTTATAAATTTTTCTTGAATATATTGGTACTCTTATTCAATATTATAAATATTCTCATAAATTTGATATATAATCCACAAGGTTTTTGAAATATATTTTAAAACTGATTTCATATGCATAAATACATAATAGTTTCTAAGTTTTTATCTACGATAGTTTTGTACATCTAATTAAAATATACCTAATTTTTAATTATTTTTCTTTTGTATAAATATCATCTCTTTCGCAATAAGAATTTTATAAAAACACATTGTGTGTTTTGTTTTCGCTTTCTACTTCATTGTGAGATGTATACATGTTTATTTTAATTTGTTAACGACATAAACAGTAATTGTTTTCATTAGTTGTTTATAATTTTTAATTTTAAGGGTTATCAATTTTCTTGAGAGAAGTTGGATCTGATTGCTTAGTTGTGTCTGTTGAGCATATGGACATCTATATTACTAAAACTGAAGTACGTTTGGAGATTGTTTGGAAACATGGATAACACTATAAATGAAAATTGTTTGGAAACATTAATAACAATATAAAAAGAAGTATAGTGTCATTTTAGTAATTTTATTAATTATATTACCTTAACAATACATCAAATCATTAATTATATCTACCTTAAAAATACATCAAATAATTAATTATATTAGCATAAAAGTAATAGTGCAAATTTTTATTTATTAGTTAATCAACATCAACTTTGTATAAATTATAAATTATAAAAATCAAAATGTTATATAACCGGATTTTTCATATGGTTAATAGTTCGGTATAATTTGTTTCACTAAAAATTTATTTTATTTTAGTTTCAGTCAGTGAAAAATTACGTAGCCAACACATAATTCAAAGACATAGTTTATGTGAACAAAATAATTATTTAAATCAAAATAACTAAAACATATTACATTTATTGTCAATTAAGGGGGTGTATTGGACTAGAGGTTTTAAAAGACTTTAGGGTGTTCTAATTTTAGTGAGATTTGGGTGATTTTTGAATTTATTTGGGTGGTTTTGATAAAATCTATTAACTACAATCAAAATTTATAGGTGATTTGTTAAGATATCTTTTAAAAATTTCGGAGTTGTTTAGGTAATTTGCATATATATATTTCTCATCAATTCAATTTTTGCTTACGGATCTCTCTACCTATCACTCACAACTATATCAATAAGGAAAACAAACTTCTGGCCATTAATGTATATGTGAATATATTACCAACATTGAAATACAGTTCATACTTGGATCAATCTTCAAACAGTGATACTTCCATGGCAAGTCAGTCAAGGGAATGATAGTGTTGAGTTTTGAACTTAAGTTAGCTTAGGTCTCAAGTAACCTTGACCTAGATTAATAACTTGCAAATAAAGACACAAGCAAATTAACGAGTTCCCAGCCTCTAACCGGTACGTCTCGTGGGAGATCTCTTGCTCCCAAAATCCACTAGATCAAATAAGAGTTACAGCTCAAACACCAAATAGGATGCTTGATAACTTGATTACAATAAGATCTCTTCAACTTTAGCTAGAGAATACAATCAACCTTAATAGATCAAATAGACTTAGGCCTAAG
>CAJHQP010007408.1:0-32457 GCA_905132765.1 Moricandia arvensis | reverse complement strand
AAAGTAAGAATTAATTAATTTGAATATATTGCATAGATAAATAATGGAGTTCGAATACAAATCTCCCGAAGGAGTTATGAATCTCATCCTAAATAAAATCCTAAAACTATGGTGGGTGGTGCACACACACACTTTGCCACAGAAACACTAGGCACCCTAGCCCCCCTCCACTCCGCGCACCACTTAATATGGTGCAATACATAAAGTAGAATATAAACCCCTAGAAGTTCTAGGTCAAAACTCGTCCGAAGTGGGTATATGGGCTTGAAATCGGCTGTCTGCAATTGGTCATCGATCGAGACAGATGTGCAACAATTGATCGATCTTGGTCATGTAAACATCGGTGAGCCAACATTGTTGCGTCGATCGATGGTAGTCTTGTACTTTAACTCTGCACAGATGATCAGCTTACAATTATTCTCCTCAAAATGCCCAAAAAGGCTCCAAGTATCTCCAAATCTCCAAAACTGTACCTTGACATGTAAAGACCTTAAAACAATCTAGATACACAAAAACAGACCTAAATAGAGCTATAACATAGTCTAAAACTGTAATAAAATGGCAATCAAGGCTACAAAATGGACCAGTTTCTAGAGAAAGAGGAACAAATTCCTAAGGCATCTAAGAAGAGAAAGCTAATGAAAAAAGATAGTGGATAGTTTAACCAATTAGGATGATGAGGGTCCCAGTGGACATCGTATTCGATGATACAATTTGTATACATATACTATGGATATTTTTCAGAGAAAGCAGAGAACTATCAGAAGACATTGAGCGATATAGTTCCATGCAGATTAGAGAAAGTGAACTGAAAGATATATGGAAGAAGAAAAGCGATCTTGGGAAGTTGGTGCTACCTGACACGTGTTGTTTATTCTAGCAGGTATAAATATTTTAAACAATTAGACTATCAAACTAACCCTTAATCCGAAACACAAAAGAATACTCTTGCCAATAGAGACAGTTGGGAGACTTAGGGATCGAATCCAGATAGAAGAAATGGCAGCACAATAGAATTTCTTATTTCTAAAACTAAGCTATGTAATTGTATGATATATTCGTAGCAAGTAATCAGATTTAAGGAAATATTTCTTATCAGAAGTATAGAATGCAATGGACGAAAAATATGACAATTATACAATATGGAAATATGATAATAATGCAAATATGCTAAATATGTTATTAAACTTTAGACTAAAAGTAAATATGCTAAACTAGGGTTTCACGGCCAATGATATATAGGGAATAGAGAGCTCGTGAAATGCAGGATTAGTATTTTGGAAATCAGTCTCGTGCCTTCAAACTTTCAAGCAAATGATAATATAGCGGCAATAGATGATCCACTTTTGGGATCTCTAAGTAATCTCTTGCAAACAACCTTCTAAGAATGGTACTAAAAGTGGCGGTCAGTTAATAACAATCTTTGATCAACAGCCCCTTATAGACTCAATAAAACGTTTTTAAAAATTAATATAGTTTATAGAAATAAAACTCAAAAACAAATAAATAGCGTTCGCGGGGACTCCCCCCAGATTAAATACTTACCATGATGTCCCCAGTCGTAATCCGCCCGAAAGTTGCTAAGAAATCAAACCATAAGTAAATAGTTTAAGTGTATAACTCGATACTCCCTTTGTAAGAGAGGCTGTCGTAATCAGATGATAGGCAAGTGTGGTCGATCGATGGTCGCCGACCCATTGTCGGCACCGATGTGCCAATCTATGTGTTGTCGATCGATGGGTGGACTCAATAGTCTGCTTTAAAAACAAAAAGTACTAAATCAAAATAAATATATATAAGTAGCTAAATAAAAACTCACTGAAACAGTGGGTGCCTCCCACTCAGCGCTTGGCTATAGTCTAGGCTCGACGTTTTAAATTTCGGACAGAATGGAGTGGATCAACACTTGGAAAAGAAGTGTCTACATCTTCTTGCCCTTCTGAAACCATGAACCAACGAAGCTCTCTTCATGGCCTCATCTCCTCTGGATTTCTCATTCTTCAAGATCTCCTACCAACCTCCACTGAATGCATTCTCCTTTTTAGATTCTCAATACTGTGTTGTATCATTTCAGGGTCTGGCAGCTGTAGTCTCTGATATATATCCTCTGGCGATTGTTGAGAGACATCTTCCTTCATCACGCTTGAGAAAGGTAATCTCATCAAACCTGTCTTCTAATTGTTTCCTGCTGCGCACTCTTGTCCTTCGAAGTCAGTATCGATCGATGTCGCTCTGTTTGGCCCAATCGCATAATGTCTTCGAATAGTATCCAAATCCTGCTTCATCTCATCCCATGTGTGTAGTCAACCGGTGAGGCACTTTTCTATAGGTTAGTAGACATCATTAAGCCTCTTGTAAGAATCATCCAGGAGCATATCTTGAAATTGTAGATCTCATGCACGATATCGTCCTCTGCTCTGTTGTATGTCTCTTGCTCTTCATAGAAATAGCAATTTTTGCCTGCATGTTATGGTAACATATGTAGCTCTTCTCAAACATAGTAGCTCTTTCTAGAACGATCCTAATATCTTCTTCTTGCACATTCACAACTCTTTCGTTTATAGCTCGTGCATTGCCATTCTCGTCTCTATAGATGCCATACTCATCTTTATTTCCAACAGAAAATGTTCTGCCGTTTGCATCATAAGCTTTTTGTCCATGCCTCCACATCACCATCTATCAGTAGTGGCTTTATCACTCGACTGATTGTGGACTTTCTGAACAAAAATTAATTAGAGGTACAAAACTGGTTCACCCCTGGAATAGTGTCGATCGATGGCATGATGGCTGACGTCGATCGATTTTTGATGTTTGGGCTTGTATAGATCATTTTGGATCGGCATGTTCTTTTGTTCCTTGCTGTCGATCGATGTTTGTACCCGTGCATCGATCGATGGTCGTTGTGCATATAGAGTTCCTGATCAGGTATCCATAACAAAGGCATCTGCTACATCCTCCATCGGTATGTTTAGAATTCTTCATAGAGATCTCGTGCACGTCTTTCTGTACCCCTAGAAATTCCAAGCTCATCTGGTCTGAGATAACTATCATCTGCATATTTTGTTCTTGATCTTATTCTGATTTTCGTCTGATGTTGTTTGAAGGCAAGGAGGTGTTGTCAATTGATGCTTGATTATCCACTTTCGCGTTCATTACCCAGTCAGCTTCTTCCAGTGTTAAGCCGCGAGACTCAATCGGCTCTTCCTCTCTGTAATCTGCATTGTATACTTTGTAAGCTTCACCGTCTCCTTGATATGTCTGATGGGTGTCGATCGATGGCGTATGGTGACCGTCGATCGATGCTCAATAATCAGACTGGTTGCCGAAAATATTTCCAGCTCCATTAGCCATCGCAAGTATATCTGCCACAACTTCTCTCATGACATGCAAAATTGTGTCATCCATAGCTCTTGTGTGACCATCTGGATCTCTCATAGTGCCAAACTAATATGGTTGTAGATAACCATACTCCCTTTCGCATTCTGCTGCTGAATACAATTCGCACTCTGAGTTACAACTAGTATCGATCGATGTTTATTGGCTACCATCGATAGACGTCGATTTCCCAAGTTGATGGGAAACATGAAAAACACCAGCCTCTTCCATAGCAATTCCTTGGTATTCAATTATTTCTTCTTCTTTGTAATCTTTGTCGTACTCGAGGTATGCTGGGTTGTAATCCAGATCTGTGTGGCAAGTGCTGATCGGTTCTGAATTGTGGGTATCAATCTATAATGAAGCCTGAGTGTCGATCGATTGCTGAACTGTAAGGTCGTCGATCGATGCTATGGGTTGGTTATCGATCGATGCTCCACTTCTAACTCCTCATTGAACTCGTAATCGCATAAGCATGTGGCTACAAGCTTTGTATCATTAGACAATTCAATCAGAGTAGCTTTGCTCTTATTCTTAACAGCTTCATAAAAAATATTGATAGATTAGAGATAGATACAACATGTTTAACTTCATATCACAGGATAGCTCCCACAGTGGCCACGAATGCTATCCCAAGTAGTAGTGAAGAGTTCCAATCTATCCTGATGTCCATCACATGGAAGCCTACTAGGACTTGGGTGTTGTTAATCTTCATTGGAACATCTTTTACCATCCCTCTTGAGTTCACTCTTTAGCAGTCTACAAACGTGAACGAATCATTGGAGGGTTCCACTCTCAGGTTCAGCTCCTCGGCCATAGACTTTGCATAATACTCACTGACGATCCAGTGTCACAAAGGGCATTGGGATATTTGTGGCCCTTGATGACGCATGGGATCACGAACTTTCCAAAATCACTTTCTTTTTAGACAAGTCATCTACTTCATCTTCTCTCTGAGGTGGTTGAACATTATCTCTATATCATTATCAGTCTCCCTTGTTCCATGAAAAACATCCATAATCTGTGAGTATAATAAGCTTCATCAAGGAGGTATCTAGAGGAATTTTGAAAACTCTTTTCGCAAAGCTATCCATCTCTTTTTCATTGGCTTCTATGCGTTGATGCTTGGGGATCTTGTGCCTCCTCTTTTTGTGTCCCTCATCTTCTCTATCAATATCCATAGCTTTAGATGTGTTTGTATTTTGCTCTGAAACTGTCATGGTCAGACGCACAAACAAGTTTGCATTGAGGTTTGGCAATCGAATTGGTTTCCTCATCTGTCGATAAATGTTGAGGCCACACTGTCGATCGATGCTTTTATTGCTATGTCGATTGATGCTTGGACGTCTGTGTCGACCGACGTTAGTCGATTCACACTAAGCCACTGATACTGTAGGATTCACCATGGATCGATGCTCGTTGCTAGATATCGATCGATGTGGATGAGAAGTGTCGAGTGACATAGAACTTTCCACACAAAAATCGCTGTCTTGGGGCTTCTCTCTCTTAACCTCCTGCCAGATATCATCATCAATCAATGCATAGACGTGGTGTTTTGTCCAGGCTCCATTTTCTCCTTGATTAAGCTTTCATGCCTCCTAATGGTTTCACTTGTTTTCATCACTTGATTCTCTAATTTCTTCACATGGGTGCTGAGGTTTTGGAATTTGGTATTGGGGCTGAGGTACAAACCATCTATCTTCCCATTGAAATCCACAGTCATCTTCTGTTGTCCCTCTAAAATTCTATCAACCATTGCTTCATCTTGCTTTCTTGAGTATCTGTAGGACGATTCTGGTAGTAGGAAGATCAATAAGTTCTGTTGTTGTTGAAAAGCATTTGATGTGAACTCTGATTAAAGTTACTCCTTTGACCAGTACGATAGGAGTTTCTGTTGAAACCTGGATTCCCTTGTCTCCGGAAACCATTCCCATCAATGTAGTTCACATCCTCTTCTTCAATCTCATCATCTCTAGACTCTATTGATTCTACTTCTGCAAAGTAACCTGATTCTTGAGAAATTTCTGAACACTATCCAGTTTGCCTTGACTTCTTCAGTTTGCTCCTTGCTCACAGCTGGGGGTTGATTTCCTCCTTTCAAAATATGTGTTTTTGGTACTGCTGCTTGATGCCAGATTCTCAGTCAATGTAGTAGCTTCTTCAGGGCTCCTAGTTCTGAAATTTTGTTCACTGGATGTGTCTAAAGCCATCTGATACTGCAATCCAATATCTCTGAAGAAAATGCTAAGAATTTACACTTCGTTGAACCCGTGATGTGGACAATCTCTCTGGTATGATTTGAATCTAATCCAAGAATTTCTGAAAGACTCTGAAGGTTCTTGTAAAAAAGTATCAATCTTGGTCCTTAGATCTTCTACTCTCGCATCATCAAAGAAGTTACGCAAGAAAGTGTTCTTGATGTCAGTCCAGGATGTCAGAGATCCCGGTGGTAGCTGCTTAAACCAATTTGAAGGCTTCTCCAGCAAGTGAGTACTTGAAGACCTTACAGAAAAGATAGTCCTCAAGGACTCCATTGGCTTTAATAGCAATCACTAGATCCTCAAATCGCTCCAAATGACCATAGGGTGCTCATGACGCAATCCATGGTAAGGCATTTGCGCTACAACTCTGAATTAAAGCGGGCTTGATCTCAAAATCGTTTCTCTTAAAAGCTGGAGGACGAATGGCGGATCTTTGGCGTAGAATTGGTCTGGATGGTTGTAGTCAGCCAGTGTTCTCTGAGCAGTTTGGGCGTTAGCTTCAGGTTGAGCTACTGCAGCTTCTGCTTCTCTTCGCTTCTGTATCAGGGATTACAGCCCTCTGATCATCTATTTTTGACCTGTTGCATTACGCAGGTGAATATTAAGTTCACGCAAGTCTCCATTCTCATTCTGAACCAATACAATAGTTGCAACCATTTGAGCTCGTCTGATATCGTCGATTAGTGCGTGTAGGTGTTCGTCGATCGATGCGGTGTGGTCAACATCAGTCGATGATCTAGGTCCGATGTCGGTCGATTCTATTTGTAAAGAGGTATTGGTCGATGATGAGTAGATGTCGTCGATCAATGCTTGTCGTCTTCTTTGCGGATCGTGCATTCGAAGCTTCTTTGGTCTGAGAATAGTAGTTCTTGTCCTTTCTTGGTCATGGTACTTTTATTCATGTACCTGAAAAAACAGTGAAAAGAAAATTCAGTAATTGAAAGTAAAACAAACCTAAACTAAATCCTAGAGATTAAATCTAATGGCGATCAATGCTCCTGGACAACGGCGCCAAATTGACACGGTGTGTTTATTATTCTAGCAGGGTATAAATATCCTAAACAATTAACTGTCAAAATAACGCTTAATCCTAACACACAAAACAATACTCTGCCAAGAGAGATCATGTTCAGTACTTAGGGATCGAATTCACAGAGAAGCAATGACACAATAGATTTCTTATTTCTAAAGAATAAGCTAGGTAATTGTATATATATTGGTAGCAAGTAATCAGTTTAAGAAAATATTCCTTATCATAAGGTATAGATGCAATATGGAAATATGACAATAATGTAAACACGAAAATATGATAATAATGCAAATATGGAAATATGTATTAAACTTAACTACAATGTAAATATGCTAGGCTAGATCTAGGGATTCAGGCCTACTGGATATAAGGAATAGGAAGCACAGAAATGTAAATATTCTTGAAATCAAATATTAACTATTCTGACCCTTATAACTTCAACTCTCGTATGCGAGTAAAAGGAAAGACCATCGATCGACGGCTAAGGCCTGATGTCGATCGATGGGTGAAATTAGAAGGAAGTGTGAACGAGATTTGATATGTTCAACAAGCTAATTAGACCAGCTCTCGCATGCGCCTAACAACCTAGTTCAATGTAGTATATTCTGGCACAGAGCCTACTTTCGTTAGTCGTCCATGTCCTACTTTCGAGATCATAATTAGCTACTCTAGAATGCCAAGCATTAAGCACAACTCAATTGATGGATATTACTTTAACCTAGCAATCCTAATTTTGGGCTAATCCATGATTGTCATCATTCAACCTTAAATCTAGTGATGACTACTCATACATTAATTAAAGTAAGAACAATAATCTGAATATAATGCATAGATTAGAATATTTGGGGTTCCAATACAAATCTCCTAAGGAGTTATGAATCTTCTCCCCTAAAATATTAAAACTAATAATAGAAAACTAAACTCTCGTTTCTTAACTCTCTTCTCTCCCTCTCTTGTGGTAATATATAAAGTATAAATATAAAACTCTAAATCTAGGTCAAAGCTCGTCCAACGTAGCTTGAAATCAGCTGTCTGCGAATTGGTCATCGATAGATGGGAAAGTGTGAACATCAATCGATCTTGGTTTTGTATCATCGGTCGACGCCAAGATGGTGTCGAATCGAACGATGATTGTCTTGTACTTCGACTCTCTCAATGATCAGCTACGGATTCTTCTCTTCTAAATGTTCCAAAAGCTCTAAGTACCTCCATATATCTCCAAAACGATACTTGTACCTGTAAAGACCTCAAAACATAGCTAGACACACAAAATAGACCCTAAATAAAGCCTTATAACATGGCCTAAAACTGATAATAAATAGGCTATATCAGTACCATGCATGATTGGAGGTCTTAGCTACCCTAATGCCCTATGCAACACAGTTCGTCAGCATCATGCCAAGGTCTATGCTGAGCAACTAAGTTTGAAGATAGAGCCTTCAAGTGATTTATTCACTTTTGTGGACTGCTCTAAGGTAAATTGAAGAGGGTTGTCAGAACTTTAGGTTCAGATCGGCAATATCCTAGTCCAGTGGATTTTCACATTATGGATATTCAGATAGACTGGAATTCTTCTTTGGAGAGCTTTCATGGTAATGTATGAGTTGTTTGCGACATGAAGATGAACATGTTTATACCTTTCACTCATCAGCGAGACCAATTTTTATGACCCTGCAAGGTTTTCAGGAAAACACGCCATTACATTGAATATGAGATGATCCAGGGCTAGTAGCAGTTTGCTATTCTGATTTTGGCGCATAGATTGAATCTGACGGTGAAGCATTAAGCGATACCCACCTGAGGTATCAATCGACAATCCGGCATTGGCAGAATATCAAGATTCATTCTTGATTGAAAACGTGATTCTCCCTAAGTAAATAGTCAACAGACGAGTATAAGGACGAGCACAAGGCATTGATCGATAATTGAAACCTGCCATCGATCGACCACTTCGAAAATTCCACCAATCCAGATGTTTCTACACAGCAGCATCAGCCACCCATCCTCGATCCAGAAATCCAGACATCAGAAAGTATCCTTTCATCAGAATGAATTTGGAGTTATGAGAGATCAGTTGGGGTGCGTACATGCTAAAGATGGAAGGACCATCAGTGTTCATAAAAAGACATAGCAGACATTCTAGAGATGACTCATGACACAGGAAATCTCTACATCAGTCTACCACAGTATGAGGGATGTCTTAAGACAGAAAACCTAATCTGGCCAGCACCTGAGATCTATAAGTAAGAGCAAATTGAAGAGATGACAGCTGATATCTACATAGCTCAAAAGCAGATGTTTGATGAGTTCTATAAGAAGATTGATGAAATCTAATACCCTCTCAACAACAGCATTGGATGGATCAACAAATTTTATGGAGGAGATACAGCTGAAAGTAGATACCACACATGAGATTATCCAGAGACATCAAGAGTACAAAACCATAGGTGACAAAGCCATCAGAAGCTTTGTAGGCACGATGGTTCGAGATGAGGATAATATATGGAAACATGTTTTCCTACAAGTGTTCCTTTACCTCCTTACTAGTCCAAGGCATCCAACGTCAAGTTATAGACTATAAAAAAAGCGCTTGCTTGGAGGCAACCTATTTAGTAAGTTTTAAATTCGTTTTTATTTTAATTTTACTAATTTTCGTGTTTAATTTATTACAGTTTGAAAAACAATGAGGAATATGAGTTGATATATCAGCATCAATCTACGAAATTGGCCGGTCTTCCTCGATAGATCATCACGAGTATCGATCACCACTTAACTGTGCTTGATCGATAGTCAGTTTGATGTAGGTATGTTTTACTCAGTTCATTTCCTTGTTAAAAATTTTTTACTCATAGATAGGTATCGACGCAGTTGTTTCCTTGTTAAATTTTAGCTTCTATGTTATTCCCACTTGATTTCAGACTGTATAACACTGGGAAAAGCAGGATGTTGTTTAGTCTAGGAGGGGTTTATTAGTTGATATTGTGTTTTAAAGTTTTGAGTTCTTATTCTATATTTTTTTGTTAACAGTTTAATATGAGTCAAGGTGTAATGTCAGCAATTGGAGCTTGATAGTTTTGTACATAGTTCGTGCTATGTGTTACATCAAGAAGTTGAGGTGTGACACACGCGTCGAGATAATAAGATAAGAAGAGATAGAATAGTATAGAAGATAATTTCTTATTGGTGGAGTACTGACCTTATGTTTTAGAAGATATAAAACCACAGTGAGACTCTCAGGAGACAAGCGAGCGATGCTCGTTCTACTTAAGCTAAAAACGTGCAAACGACGGTGCGCGTGTGTGGTAACACATAGGCACGAACTATGTTAAAAACTTAGTCACTCCAATTCTTGACATACATCTCCCCTTTGTGCACTGAGTTTAACAACTCTAGTCACTACTCGTAGCTCACATGAAAGCTCTGAATCAAATATCTCTGCTTGAGTGAAATAAACCCTCGTGATAAACGGCATGGGTAGACTGCTCGTGTGACAACCCTTTCGTGAAACTTTAGGAAATAGGATCCGGGTGACATTGAAGCGGCACGCCTGTCTCATGGGGTCATTATATGAAACGTTATCCTGCAGTAGGGATGCATAACCGCCTTGTGGCCGCAGGTGCTGACTCGGTAGTCACGAGGACAGAGTGTGCATGAGTCTCAGCGTCATGTTAGCAGTTTATGCATAGACTCTTTGAGACACTAGGACCGTGCTAGATTGCGCTAACTTCCATTATTGTATTGCTAAAATTCGATAGTGATTAGGGCACATACCGACTGACCTATGCTCAGCCCTGATAGACGTCAAGCATAGACCACCATTTGACAGGATAAGTCGGTAGATACGCTGTGGTTTTGATATGACACATAACTCATATGAGGCAAACCTCTTCATGTTGTGGCCTTTCCTGATTGTGCTTCTAGCCAAAATACGCTAGTTTTCTTCATTCGTTAAAGATCTCACCTTCGATGTTCGACAGAACCGGGGCCTACTGTAGGCGTAACCGTGTAGGACCTCCACGCTCTGCATACAATGTAACGAAACTCTGTTGTCTTTATACTGTACTGCTCATATCGACTGCTCACTGAACACAGAACAACATGTAACTAGTCATACACGCCTCACTGACAACCCTACGTACAAATCAAGTTCTTCTGTGAGAAGTATATGAATCTATCAATATGGATAGCTATTAAAGTAAAAGACACAGAGTGTCATCGTTAAACTGAGATCCGTTTAGCTCCAACCGAATTCTACAGATACGGTTATCAATGCGCACCAGGCTGAGAACAGCCTAAACCGACAAATATGTGGTAAAGGTTGTCGTTCGACCAGGTGAGATCGTTTTTTAAGGGTGTATAAAAGTGAGAGAGAAATATAGCGGATTTGGCTTCATAGAAGAAAAGACAGGATCATTGAAGTGTAATCATAGCATAAACAAGTTTCAGATGTCCAGCAAATTGTGGTTATGCTGATATCGGCTGCAGCAGCCTGTTGTGGTATGTGCAATTGCTTGTCATGTTGTGATCTGCAGAAGAGATCATGAAGGTGAATCTCGTGCGTGTAGTGTCACATACCATTCAGAGGTGTTACAGGACGCCGGTGATACGAATATGACTCTAAAGATACAAGACAAAAAGGTTCGTTGTTGTTAAGCGAAGGAATGGATTATGCCAGAGGATTCTATTTCCTAAGTTGTGTCACGAAAGGTGTGTCACACGAGCATTACCATTCGAAGTTTTCAGCAGGAAGTTTTCCCCACTCAAGCAGCGAGATGATATTGTTGATTCAGCGAGTTTGTGAGCTCAGAGTTAGTGTAACTAGAGTTGTTAAACTCAGTGAAAAGTAGAATGTAATGTCAAGAAAGTTGGAGCTTGATAAGTTTTTACATAGTGTCTGGCTGCCGATGTGTTACACAAGAAGTGAGTGTGTACACACGCTTCAGAGTATAGAGTCAGCATAAGGAAAGAGATAGATATATGTGAAGATGATTTTCTATTGGGTCGGGATGTCTGCTCAGCTTAGTTTTAGGAGATAAACACGTAGACGTAGCGCAACATGTCTCTTCACAGCGTATAAAAGGGGAACGCGGAGTGACATGAAGATGGCAGTCGCGTCGTAGGGTTTATATGAGATGCACTATGATGTGATCACGAGTTGGGACGCGTGTGTGCACGTCGTGCCTAGCTGAGACAGCATATGCAGCGAGATCTGTTGTGGTAGTTTTGCATAGAGAGAGACGTAGATGTAGTTGCGTGCTTATCATTGTAGATACTAGATTTAGGATCGGTAGGACGTTTTTACGAGCTGTGCTGGACTACGATATCATGCAACACTTTGTGTGTCGCGCTTTTCTATGATGGACTGAGTTCTGATCACTGGTCGAGGATGTCAATGCGAAACGAACCTCGTTAACAAATCTCTGTGTCTTTTACTTTATGCTCATATTTACTCTCACATGAACACAAACACATAAACTAGTCATGAATCTCGATTCTACATCAAGAAGGAGATTATAATTTTTAAATATTATTTATTATCTAACCATTCTAGAGCACCGATTCTTAGACTTACCGACTGCAGGAGTGTACCATAGATATCGAAGTGGATCACATGTCAGTCATATCCACACTTGTTGAGAAGTTTGAGAGGAAGCCAAAGTTGACCGCCAACCTAATTTGACTTTATTTGTTGGGAGCTTGTTATATAGTGGATGCAGATTACTTTTGCAGGTCTGGAAGGTAAAAGTTTGTGTGTTTCTGGTTTTTCCTCTCTCCCCTTTCAGATTAAAAAGAATTTGAACAGGAATTTGGTGGCTACAACCACTAAAGCTTGATTCAATTGAGTTCTAGAAATAGATATATGTCAAAAATAGTGAACAAGATCTGGTGTCAAAACCCATTGCTTGATTCATGGAAGCATGTCCCAAATATATCAGTCAGTTAAAAAAAATAAAATGATACCCTTCAAAGAAGGGAGCATTGACTGAGAAGAAGTGATGAGAGAGAGAGAGAGAGAGAGAGAGAGAGAGAGAGAGAGAGAGAGAGAGAGAGAGAGAGAGAGAGAGACGAGAGGACGAGAGAGAGGAGAGAGAAAAAGGATCAGAGAAGACTGCATGTGTGTTCAGAAGCTTGCTTGAGTAAGAGTCCATAGTGTCATCTGATCGATAACTCCCAAAGTATAGCCTGCACTTTTTATATTTAAGAAATAAGGTTAGTAGAGAGAGTCAGAAAGTATTAGCTAAGTTGCTGGTAGAATATGAATTTGGTTGCTAAGCTAGATATGTTATATATAAAGTACCTCTAAGGTTAGCACTTATTTGATGTGGCTGCAACATAGTAGGGGTGATAGTAGTAAGATAAAGATTTCTAAGTCCCTGCGTTTTCAGCCTTTTTCAGATAGAGTTATTATTTGCTTGAGGACAAAAAAGGATAAGTCTGCGGGGATTGATATACTATGAATTTTACCCGTTTTTACTCATAGTATATGTGCCTTTTAGGAACTATTATATGTTTTTGGAGTCTATTTTAGGCTATTTTTAGGTCCATGTATGTTTTGTAACAGTGTGGAGATTATAGAGTATTTTAGGGCTTTATGATGAAGAAACTCGTAGCTGCTAAAGAATCATAAGTTAGAGTGAGATATTACGAAGAGTGGTTGATCGATAACTCTGTTTCATTGATCGACAACGAAGCCCAAAAGGGCTAACTGGTTGGTGACTAACTAAAAGCGCAGAAGTTCCACATATTTACAAGATTACCCCTGGGACGACTTCATATCTAGTATTTAGGTGTTTTGCTATTACTTGGATAACACACCACCAAAATCACCACCTTCATTATTATTCCATACTTAAAAGCTTTTGGTTTGATTTTGGAGAGAAGATCCAAGACTCCTCAAAATTTTGTATTGGAACTCCATTGTTTCTTATTACATATTTATTTCATGATTTGTATTCAGTTTATTATTATGTTTTGCTTGGTCATGTCTAAGTAGTTCTCTTTGTTAGATTTAATGGTTAATTAGGGTTATGAAGGATTAGCCAAAACTGATATAATTGCTAAGGTGATAGAGATATTCATCAATTGAATTGGTTGTTAATGCTTGTGTTCTAGAGTAGCTAACTAGAAACATGATGTCAGGGATTGTAGACAACTACGACATTAGGTCCCTCCTGAATTGATTCTTTTGAGCTAGCTTTCTAGATACATGTGACATCTGGTCTACGAAGTTCGTGAACCAATCGAATAGGCAATAAACCTGATTTAAGGTAGCTGTCGATCGATACTCAGTGCCTCAATCGAGTCGACGACTCATTTGTGATCATTAAGAGATAGCTAGAATACTAGACGTAGATAAATATTAGACTCACATGTGACATCTGGATATCTATACACTATAGTTCGAGTTATAGAATATCACACACACAGGCTTTAGCTTCAATATCTCTATAATCATGATTTCTGAAACCCTAGATCTAGATATTTTCTCATATTGTCTTACAACCATCTAATCAATTGCATTATTGTTTACTGCTATTTAATTACTTCTCTATCTTAATCAGCATATCTATAAATCTAGTGTGTGCCCACGCTCCATGTAGATTTGATCCCTAAGTAATACAATTGAACCTCTTATTTGAGGGAGTAATTTGCTCATAGGGTAATTTGAGAGCATATCAATATGGTCAGCCTAACTCACCTCCTCATATACCAACAAACCTTTAGGAAGTGACACATGTCCGCACTTGGCTTTGTGTCATCAAAAAGCATCTGAAGCAAGAAGCTTGTAAGGCTGGTGAAAGAAGACACGTATACAAGCAGGCCAAAGCAGACATGCAGTTGAAGCAGGTAGGCAAAGAAGACATGCAGTTGAAGCAGGTAGGCAAGTAGACGTCCTACTGAAAGTTACATCCAGTCCTTAAATTTTCATCTCAGTGGTTATAATGCTCAAATTCAGCTTAATTTTCCTTACACAATTCCCAACATATACTCTCAATGAATTATCTAGGATTTGCACAAACGTTGTGTTGTGTTTCAACACTTTAAAACTTGTTTTCAAACAAACTTCAAGGTATTTTGGTCTTCTCAGTGTCATTTGTTGTTTTTCATGAGATATTAGAGGTTATAGTTTAGATTGTTGGAAAATAACGCATTTGCTGGAAAAATGATGAGGATTGATCGATTCACATTAGGCATAGATCAATCCACAATAGGGATCGATCAATCAGGCGTGGCAAAGATCAACAGAACCATCTCTAAGGATCACCCAAACAAGGGCATGGATCTATCGAGCAGTGACACAATGTGAGCCACTTTTGATATAGTCTATTTATTACTAGTTTTAGGCCACTGTTATAGGCTTTATTTAGGGTCTATTATTTGTGTCTAGACTATGTTTTAAGTTCTTACAGGTCCATGTACGTTTTGGATAAATATGGAGATACTTGAAGCTTTTCGAACATTTAGAGGAGAAGAATCCATAGCTGATCAGTTAGAGAGTCGAAGTACAAGACAATCATCAATCGACGACACAAACTTGTCATTCACCGATGATACAAGAACAAGATCGATCGATGTTGCACACTTGCCATCAATTGATAACCAATTCACAGACAGCCGATCTCAAGCCCAAGTTTAGAGACAATGACGAAGATACCCTGGACGACTTTTGACCTAGATTTTAAGGTTTTTTATATATATATTATATATAATATATATGTTTTATGAATTACACACATAGAAGAGGGTGAGAGGAGAGCCACAGAACCTCAGAGAGTTAGAGAGTTCTAACATAGTTTTAGAGTTTCTAGCGGAGAATATTCATAACTCCTTAGGGAGATTTTTATTGGAACTCTAGTATTTTATCTATGCATTAGATTCCAGATTATTGTTCTTGATTTGATTATGTCTGAGTATTTATCAATTAGATTTAGGGTTGAATGATAGCACTCATGGGTTAGCCCAAAAGTAAGATTGCTAGGTTAAGTTAATATCCATCAATTGAGTTGTGCTTAATGCTTTCATTCTAGAGTAACTAACTAGGATCTTGAAAGTAGGACATGGACGACTACGAGAGTAGGTTTTGTGCCAGAATGACTCCATTGGACTAGGTTGTTAGGCCCATGCGAGATCTGGTCTAATTAGCTTAGTGAACATATCAAATCTCATTCACACTTCCTTCTGATTTCACCATCGATCGACATCAGGCGCCTTAGTCGTCGATCGATGGTCTTTCCTTTTGCTCGCATATGAGAGTTGAAGTTAAAAGGGTTATAATAGTTAATATTTGAGTTCTAGAATATTTACATTTTTGTGCTTTCCATTCCTATAATCCATTAAGCTAGAAACCCTAGGTCTAGCATATTTACATTTGCGTTTAGTTAGTTTAATATTATATTTCCATATTTGCATTATTACATATTTCCATATTTCATCTATACCTCCTAATAAGGAATATTTCCTTAGATCGATTAATTGTTACTAATATATATATATATATATTTATCTACCTAGCTTAGTCTTTAGAAATAAAAACTCTATTGTGTGTCATTGCTCTCTGTGGATTCGATCTCTAAGTACTACACATGATCTCTCTTAGCAAGAGTTTTATTTGTGTGTTAAGATTATGGTTAATTTGATAGTTAATTGTTTAAGATATTCATACCTTGCTAGAACAATAAACACATCATGTCAAATTTAGCGCTGTTGTCGGGGAGCATTGATCGCCATTAGAATTTAATTTTTAGGATCTAATTTCGGTTGGTTTTTACTTTCAAGTTACTAAATTCTTATTTCTTTGTTTTTCAGGTGCATACAAAGAGTACCAGGAGTAGTAAAGGACAAGAACTAGTATTCTCGGACCCTGAGAAACTCGAACATACAATCCGCAAAGAAAGATGACAAGCATTTATCGACGGCACCTACATAGCGTCGACCGACACTTCTTTACGGACAACATCGACCGACATCAGAACTCTAGTATCGACCGACATTGATCACGAAGAATTGATCGACAGCAACTTACATGCATCGATCAATGGTAGCAAACGAGTTCAAATGATTCATAATGAGAATGAAAACTTGTGTGACCTCAACAGTCATCTGCGTAATGCAGCAGGTCAAAAGATAGACGATCAGGGGGTTGTAATCCCTGATACATAATAAAAAGCGGAAGCAGACGCTGCAGTATCTCAACCTGAAGCTAATGCCCAAGATGCTCAGAGAACACTAGCTGACTACAACCGTCCAAACCAGTTCTACGCCAACAGATCTGCCATTCGTCCTCCAGCTTTTTAGAGAAACAATTTTGAAATCAAGCCTGCTTTCTTCGGACTAGTAGCGCAGACACCTTATGTGACACCCCCGATCTGGTCTAAGTACAAGTTGACTCGACCAGCCGTGCAACAATCAAACAAGAAAATGCACAGTCAATCACTAGTAACTTAAACCAAACCGAGAGGCCACAATCTGTACCTCAACGATTAACCCAAAGTTCCCGGAATAAATTCAGGTACCTTAGGCCAATCGCCTAAGTACACATATCTTATTAGGTACAAACCGAGGCTTTTCAACCCGACTGAGTAATACCAAATAGTTAGTTCGTCCGGACAAGGACTAATATCATATGGAACTCGTACTTAAAAAAAACTCTTTAATACATTATATAATATTCTTTCAAAAGCATCTTACAAAATATTACTGATTAACCTCGAGGTTTTCGGTCAACAAACTTTATACATAGGATATATCAAAACTATTTTGCAAGGATAATAAAACTACCGCTGGCTAATGTTGTTCCTTCTCGTCCTAGAGTAAAGGTCTCCCGCCTACTGGTTACCTGCATCACAAATGAGTCATGAGTAACTAGTTTACTCAGTGAGTCTAATCCCGCAACCCAACACATATCAATAGTATCCCGAGCAGTCGACACCATTTGAATGCAGTGAGAATATATCCCATAATTATTGTATATATATAAGGCCTATCATTCCATCGATGTGAATCCTATCATAAACATCACCTCCACAACACCCGCCATTCACTCATACGTATAATATATATATATATACTAAACCCGGAAAATCACTAAGGCTAACGGAGCCTAGCGGGAATAATAAATATAACCATCATCTCAATTAGATATTCCAAGATCGAACATCTAACTCTGCATGCAGTTACACGGTCTCCAGGGTGCGACCCCATCATCGTGTCTTCGTGACCTTGTTCCATATCGCAGGACCAATTCACGGTAATGCGGGAATTTTAGGGAGAGTGAGTATACAATAACTTCACATGATTCATACTTATATGCTTATATATTAGTACTTGAGAACAAGTACTAAGTCTCGGGATAAACCTCAAATAATAATTCATAATATTTCTTAAGTGTTTATAATAAGTAAACACTTCACAGTTTAATATAGTTCAAGAGACATACTTATCTATCAACCATAATCATTTATTTTACTCAAGCAACCCTCATTCATAACTCATCAGTCCTCTATCTAGACTCACCTTGGAATCCATGAGATTGGCTAAGGAAGACTATACTCGAGCTCACAAAACATTCTCCACTTCTGAATTACTCTCGGTTTAGAACTACCACAAGGATCCGGCTGATCCGACCACTCTCATTGACCATCCAAAATCCAAATGGTTAGTAGGACTCAGATGGTTCTCTTTTTAAAGATTAGCTCACTGCTGGACTGTTTTCCAAAGAGACATCAAACTTTGGTTCAGATCAGAAATAGAACAAGAGCTAGGGTTTAATCTGGATATATCACCTTCTGATCTTTCACACAGAAACAGACTAAGCAAGGTTTGAGAGAAACTCGTCCAAGGTCCTTCTTGAATTTTTGTTTGATTTCTTTCTCACTGATTTTCTCTGAATTTTGCTCTGGTTTTTCTTTCTGTTTCAGAACGTCCATGAGGAGAGATGATGGTATTTTATACCATATGGGGTTTCTTCAGCTCAAGGTTTACTTAACACAAAGCAGGGCTGAGAGTGGACAGGTGGAGAGCTGCTTCATCACTCCCAGCAGCCAAGCTGATTTTCTTTCCTTCACATGAAGAAAGCTTAACTCAGTCATGTACTTCTCACATGTTCTGGTCCAGCAAGGAAGCAAGCAAGCAGACAGGCAGCTTGTGACTTTCATGTGACATTTACTACAGAAGCAAGCAAACTGGAAGGTGCATGGCATGTGACTTGGTCACTGATCAAGAAGCTCAGAAGGTGAAGTACATGACGGGTCAGAATTATTTAGAAAGCTGCTGGGTAATTCTGAACAATTATTCAACCAAATATTTCTTGTCCTTCGGCTCACATCTTGCTCTCGGAAAATCTCGTTCAGCTAAATATACACTCGACCATAATATTTAATACACAACCTGATCATCAAATACTCGACGAGAACTAGCATAAGATAGTCATTAGACCACTAGACAGTCCCGTAGAGTATTAACTTACTTGCACGATTTTATTTTACTTATGGTCGGACCATCTCCAAACTGGTCGAGCGGTATTTTTCTCGACCAAAATCTTATCCGGTCGTGAGGATTATTACACCTTACCATGTGAGCAAGAAGCATGCTGAAGAAGTCAAGACAAAGCTGGATAGTGTTCAAAAAATTCTCAAGAAGCAGGTTACTTTTGCCGAAGTAGAAGCAATAGAGTCTAGAGAAGATGAGATTGAAGAAGAGGATGTAAACTATATCGATGGGAATGGTTTCCAGAGACAAGGGAATCCAGGATTCAACATGAACTCCTATGGGACTGGTCAAATGAATAACTTTCATCAGAGTTCACATCAAAATCCCTTCAACAACAATAGAACTTATGGATCTTCCTACTACCAGAATCCTCCTCCAGAAACTCAAGAAAACAAGATCGAAGCAATGGTTGACAAAGTTTTAGAGGTACATCAGAAGATGACTGTGGATTTCAATGGAAAAATAGATGTTTTGTATCTCAACCTCAATACCAAGTTCGAAAACCTCATCACCCATGTGAAGAAGTTGGATAATCAAGTGATGCAAACAAGCGAAACCATTAGGAGGCATGAGAGCTTGATTAAGGAGAAAATAGAGGCTGGAAAAAAGCACCACGTCAATGCTTTGATTGATGATGATTTTTGGCAGGAAGTTAAAAGAGAGAAGCTCCAACAAAGCGATTTTTGTGTGGAAATTTCCATGTCACTGGGCAGTTCTCATTGGTGTCGATCGACACCAAGCAATGAGCATCGAACGACAGCGAATCCTGTAGTATCAGTGGCTTTATGTGAATCAACTAACGTTGATCGGCACAGACATCAGAGCGCCGACCGACAGAGTGATATACGTATTGATCAACAATGCGACCTTATCATCGATCGACAAATGAGAAAACCAGCTCGACTGCCGAACATCAATGCCAGCTTGATTGTGCGTCCGACCATGACAGTTTCAGAAAAAATACAAACACAACTGAAGCTATGGATCTAGATAGAGAAGATGAGGGACACTCCAAGAGGAAGCAAAATATCCCCAAACATCAACGCAAAGAAGCCAATGAAAAGAAGATCGATATCTTTGTTAAAAGATTTTTTAAATTCCTCTGGATATCTCTTTGGATGAAGCTTATTATGCTCACAGATTGTGGATGTTTTTTAGAGAAACAAGGGAGACAAATGATGATATAGAAATCATGTTCAATCATCTCAGAGAGAAGATGAAGCAAATGACTTGTCTGAAGAACAAGAGTGATCTTGGAAAGTTCGTGATTCCATGCTTCATCAAAGGCCACGAATATCCTAATGCCCTTTGTGATACTGGATCATCAGTGAGAATTATGCCAAAGTCTATGGCAGGGGAGTTGAACCTGAGAGTGGAACCCTCCAATGATTCTTCATGTTTGTAGACTGCTCCAGAGTGAACTCATGAGGGATGGTAAAATATGTTCCAGTGCACATAAACAACATCTTAGTCCCAGTAGACTTCCATGTGATGGCCATCAAGATAGACTGGAACTCTTCGCTACTACTTGGGAGAGCATTCATGGCCACTATGGGAGCTATATGGGATATGAAGCTAAACAGGTGTATCTATCTCTAATTGTTCAGAATATTTTTTATGACCTTGTTAGAATAAGAGAAAAGCTACTCTGATTTAATTATGTAATGATGCAGAGCTTGTGGTCACATGCTTCTTCGATTATGAGTTCAATGAGGAGTCGGAAGAAGGCACATCGATCGATACCCAACCCAGACAATCGATCGACGAGCTTGCAGTTCAACAATCGATCGACGCCCATGCCTCATTATCATTCAATACTCACCCTTCATAACTGATCAACACCTACCATGCAGATCTTGATTACGAACCAGCCTACTTCGAGCACGAAGAAGACTATAGAGAAGAAGAGATAATCGAATACCGAGGTATTACTATGGAAGAGGCTGGTGTCTTTCATGTTTCCCATGAACTTGGGAAATCGACATTGATCGATGATGGTAAAAAATCACCATTGATCGATACTGGTAGTAACTTAGAGTCCCAAACTAGATTCAGCTGCTGAACGCGAGAGGTAGTATGGTTATCTACAACCAGATGAGTTTGGTATTATGAGAGATCCAGACGATCACACAAGGGCTATGGATGGCCGAGTTCTGCATGTCACGAGGGAAGATGTAGCAGATATACTTGCGATGGCTAGTGGAGCTGGGAATCTTTTTGGCCAACAGCCTAATTATCGAGCATCGATTGATGGTCACCATACACCATCGATCGAAACCCATCAGGCATACTGAGGATACGGTGAGGCTTGCAAGACATACGATGCGAATTATAAAAAGGAAGAGCTGATTGAGTATTGCGGCCTAGCAATGGAAGACGCTGGCTGGGTAATGAACGTGAAAGTGAATAATCAAGCATCAATCGACGACATCTCCTTGCCTTCGAACAATATCATACGCAAGCCAGAACATGAACTAAGAGCAAAAGATACAAGTGATGGTTATCTTAGACCAGATGAGTTTGGAATTTTCAGAGATACATAAGGATTTGCACGAACTCTCTATGGGAGAATTCTAAACATAACTAAGGAGGATGTAGTAGATGCCCTTGATATGGCTACTGGATTAGGAAATTTATTTGGACAACAACCATCGATCGACGCACAAGTACAAGCATCGGTCGACAGCAGAATAGAAGAACGTGTCGATCCATAATGATCTATACACTCCCAGACATCCAAAATCAATAGACGGCATCCATCACGCATCGATCGATACCACCTTTTAAGGAGTGAACCAGTTTTGTACCTCTAATCCTTTTTGTTCAGGAAGTTCACGATCGATCAATTGGATAAACCCACTATTGATTGATGGTCGTATAGAGCATGGCAAGAGATCTTATGATGCTAATGGCAGAAGAATTTTCCATTGGGAAAATAAATATGAATATGGCATCTACAAAGATGAGAATGGTAATGCACGAGCTATAGACAGTAGAGTCGTGAATGTGCAAGAAGAAGACATCGGAGCAGTTCTAGAGAGACCTACTATGTTTTAGTAGAGCTACATATGTTTACCAGAACATGTAGCAAAGATCGCTATGCCTATGCAGAAACAAAAGACATACAGCAGAACAGAGATCGATGAGATTGTGCATGATATCTACAAAGCTCAAGAGATGTCACTGGATGATTTCTACAAGAGGCTTGATGATGTCTACTATCCTATAAGTGTCTCACCGGTTTGACTACACGCATGGATGAGATGAAGCGAGATTTGGATACTATTCAAAGACAGCATGCGATTGGAGCAGACAGAGTTACATCAATCGACGGCAGCATCAGGCCATTGATCGATACTGAGTTCGACATACTGAAGTCTTCAGCAGAAAAACAATTAGAAGACATGTTCGATGACATTACTTTTTCTCAAAGCCTAATGAAGGAAGATATATCTCAACAATTGGAGGATATAACAAAGACTACATCTGCAAGACTTAGAATGCTACAGCGCAGTATTGAGAATCTACAAAGGGGAATGCATTCAGTGGAGGTTGCTAAGGAGATCATGAAGAATGAGAAAGCCAGAGGAGATGAGGCAATGAGAAGCTTCGTTGGTACATGGTTTCAGAAGAGCAAAGAAGATGTAGACACTTGGTTTCCAAGTGTTGATCCACCTCCATTCTAGTCAGAGAGTTCAAACGTCAAGCTTAAGACTATAACCAAGTGCTGAGTGAGAGGCAACCCACTGTTTAGTAAGTTTTTATTTGATTTTACTTATGCTACTATTTATTTCGAGTTTTACTTTGTTTTTACAGACTATTTAAGTCCACCACCGATCGACACCATAAAGGCACCATAAGTCGACAATGGATCGCGAACATCGATCGACCACACCTGTCTACCATCAATCGACACACCGATACAGAGATAGGTATCAATTTTTCTACTTAAACTATTTAATTATGATTTAATATTTCCTGACCAATCCGGGACGGATTACACTGGGGACAGTGTAATTTAAGTCTGGGGGAGGTTCACTATTTCTACTTATTTGTTTTTGAGTTTTATTTCTATATTTATATAAGTTTTTCAAAAAAAAGTTTTTATTGAGTCAAGAAGGGGACTATGATCAAGATTTATTATTGACTAACCATGCTATAAGTATCATTCTTAGAAGGTTGTTTGCAGAGATTACTATAGATACCAAAGTGGATCATCATGCCACTATATCACACTTTCTTAGAAATGTTGAAGGAACCAAAGCTGATTTCCAACACTAATCTTGACATTAATTGCTTGCTTTTGGGATTTGTTATACACTGGATCAGATTCCTTCTGCAAGTCTGGAAGGTAAAAGTCTGTGTGCTTATGATTCCCCTCTCTTTCCCCTTCAGATTAAAAAAAGGAGTCAAACAGGATTTGGTGGCTACAACCATTAAACCTTGATTCATATGATTCTAGAAAGAGATGAATGTCAAAAATAAGTGAACAAGATCTAGTGGCTAAAACCATTAGAGTTTGATTCATGGAAACCTGTCCAAATATCTCAGTCAATTAAAAAATAAAATGATACTCTCAAAAGAAGGGAGACATTGACTAAGAGAAGTGAGAAGAGAGAGAGAGGAAGGGATCAGAGAAGACTACCTATGTGCTCAGATACTTGCAGGGGTAAGAGTTCATATGTCCTTTGATCGATACTCCAGGGTATAGCCTGCACTTTTAATTTATGCAAAGAAATGAAATCAGTAGAGGGGTGAGTCAGACTAGTATTCGTTAAGTTTTTGGTAGAATGGATTTGGTTGCTATACTAGGATAGGGTATATAAAATTTCTTTGTGATTGACTTGATAGGATGTGGTTGCAACAAAGCAGGGTGACAGTTATACTTAGACATTATGTCAGTCTTCGATTTTTAAAACCTCTTTCACAAGCTTTGTTTGCTTGAGGACAAGCAAAAGGTTAAGTATGAGGAGTTGATATAGCCTATTTATTACCCAGTTTTAGGTCCTGCTATAGGCTCTATTTAGGGTCTATTATGTGTGTCTAGATTATGTTTTAGGGTCTTTACAGGTCCATGTACGTTTTGGAGATATATGGTGATACTTGGAGCTTTTGGAACATTTAGAGGAGAAGAATATGTAGCTGATCAGTTAGAGAGTCGACGTACAAGACATTCGTCGATCGACGACACAACCTTTTCATCGACCGATGATACAAGACCAAGATCGAACGATGTTGCACACTTGCCATCGATCGATAACCAATTCACAGACAACTGATCTCAAGCCCAAGTTAGAGAAATGACAAAGATACCCTAGACGAGTTTTTGACCTAGATTTTAGGGTTTTATATATATGCTTTATGTATTACACACAGAGAATAGGGTGAGAGGAGAGCCTCAGAACCTCAGAGATTTAGAGAGTTTCTAATATAGTCTTAGAGTTTTTAGGGGAGAAGATTCATAAATCTTTAGGGATATTTGTATTGGAACCCTAGTATTTTATCTATGCATTATATTCAGACTATTGTTCTTGCTTTGATTATGTCTGAGTATTTATCAGTTAGATTTAGGGTTAAATGATAGCGATCATGGATTAGCCCAAAAGTAAGATTGATAGGTTAAGTTAATATCCATCAAATTAGTTGTGGCTTAATGCTTGCATTCTAGGGTAGCTAACTAGGATCTCGAAAGTAGGACATGGACAACTACGAGAGTAGGTTCTATCCCAGAATAGACTCTATTGAACTAGGTTGTTAAGTGCATGCGAGAGCTAATCTAATTAGCTTGGTGAACATATCAAATCTCGTTCACACTTCCTTCTGATTTCACCATCGATCGACATCAGGCCTTAGCCATCGATCGATGGTCTTTCCTTTTGATCGCATACGAGAGTTGGAGTTAAAAGGGTCATAATAGTTAATATTTGAGTTCTAGAATATTTAAATTTATGTACTTCTTATTCCCTATAATCTATTAAACTAGAAACCCTAGGTCTAGCATATTTACATTTGTATTTAGCTAGTTAAAATATTTCCATATTTGCATTATTATTATATTTCATATTTCATCTATACCTTCTGATAAGGAATATTTCCTTAAATCGATCAGTTGCTACTAATATATATATATATATATATATATATCTAGTTAGCTTAGTCTTTAGAAATAAGAAATCTATTGTGTGTTATTGCTCTATGTGGATTTGATCCCATCATTACTACACATGATCTCTCTTGTCAAGAGTTTTTATTTGTGTGTTAAGATTAGGGTTAATTTTATAGTTAATTATTTAGGATATTCATACTCTGTTAAAACAATAAACGCACCATGTCAACTTTTCATAATTGCAAAAGACGCGTTTTGAAGACCTAAAACCCAAAAAGCTTTTCTGCTTTGTATTATGTCATTTGTTTCGTTCTTAACGACCAAAGGGAGTACAAGAGTGATACTTGAGAGATTTTTGAGACTATAGGATCATTCTGTAGACTTTTGAATGGAGATTCCTCGTGTACTCATTTGGAGAAGATTTCTTACTCCATTTCTCACTTCTAATGCAATAATTTCATGCCTTCTATTCAATGCTTTTTGTTATTGTATTTTGTATATGAGTGAATAGTCTATTTGTTGGTTAAAAAGGAGTTTTCAATGGGGATTTCTTGATGTATTGATCTAGGACTATTTAGATTAGGGATATACCGATTTAGATCTTTATCTATTGATGTCCTTAAAGCTAAGAATTGACTGATTACTTAGCCTCTGATTTTAGGAAATTCAATGCACCAAAAATGCTTGTTTGAATTCTAGAAATATCAGTAGATGAGCATTGTAACCAATGGAAGTTGATGTTATTGTGCATCTAGAAATGATCAAACTTGAGTGAAATGCATGTTTTGAATCTGAGATTCAGTGGAAGCTAATGTTTAAGATTCTGAAAAATAGGGTGATAGCGCACAGAAGTAAGTTAGCTCCAATTTTAGTGATCAGAGTTCAAGATAATTACATCATCGATTGTTTGCTTGTTTTGTCATAACTAAAAAGAGAGATTCTACAATATCCAACTATTTATTCACTTTAGCTAATAAATGTTTTAAAACTTATGTGTGGTCATCGGTCGACCGATGTAGATTTTATCCATAAATACTATTGTGCACTTCCAGTTTACATCTAGTGGTAAAACATGACCTTATCAACAAACCAACTCTATTCTTTTGATCGAAACTAACTTCTTATGATTTCATTAACGTCTTAAAACCTTATAAATCATTTCCCAAGTCACAAATCTTAGTTGACCCTAATAGGTCATTCCGGCCCTTTTTAAAATGCAATCGAACGTGCCAATGGACTTTTCAAACGGTTATGCCTTCGTGGTATAATTTCCATCCACTAATTTATCATTCCTTCTCAAATTGCCTTATATTCAGGTTTACTTAAGGTTTTCCAAACCATAGAACCCAGGCCAATGGATCTTAATGCACTCTGACCATTTTTGGGTGCTTGGTTGCTTTGATGGATAAACCGGACAACTCACATTGACCTCGACCATACCATCATACTTAGTCCATATAAATTTTCTTTTAACCCATTTATTACCTTCTCGTGCTAATTAAAAGCTTGTGCTTTTTTCTAGAATGTTGACCATTATTGGTGAAACCAGACTTCTTGCTTGCGGCCATGTGTCAATTCTTAATACATGTGATTACATTACCCTTTGTGCAACTTGTGCTTTAATTTGTTTAGTTTGTTTTGTCTTGTAACTAAATAGACCATTCGGATACTGTAATGAAAAAGTATTGACAAAAAAATATGTTCAGATGAGGTAAAGTTGACGATATAGGTTTTTGGCCTTATAAATTTAATTCATTTCTTCTAACTGATTCTGAGGGTTTCGTAATTTAATTTTTGCTATATATTTTAGAATCTTCGGCTGAATAAAACATTAATTTACATACATAAAATATTAAACGACTATATAACGTTTTTAACTATTTTCCACACAAAAAAATAGTCGTTCGATTTTTCTTCATCTTTTTCACTCTATTTCGGATAGTATTATGATTTTCAAAATTTATCTTCTGCGATCTTTGTTTTTGAAAATAGATATTTGTAAAATAAGAACCTAATAATGAAATAAGTTAGAGTTTCAGTTTTAAATGGTTGTGTATACATTATAAATCTGATTCGTTCATGCTATTTTGTAGATCTATTTATATATTTGTGTGTGTGTGCAAGGACGGATCTAGAAGAACGTGTAGTTAGGGGGCATTAACATAAATCTTGAACTAGTCGGGGCACTTTAACGAACTTTGAACTATTTTAAGATATTTACTTATAGAAAATCGAATTTTAGGCGGGGACACGTGACCTCGTTCGTCGTAACATGTGTGTCTCTGTGTTGCTAAGCAACATTGTTTGATTTATATTGTTTAATTTTTGAACGAATCCTAAAATCAGTTAATGTATAAATAGATAGAATATTTGTATGACATATACCAAATTTATTTGTGAAGAAGTAAATCTATTTGGAAGCATTCAAATATATTTGTGGACATTTGAACATAAAATAGTAAATCAAGTTGTTATTTATATCCAATATCTTAAAAATACAGAAATATAATTTGTTAGTTATTAAAATCACAATATAGTGTAATTAGACTATATTGAATATATGGCAAATGATATGCTACAAAATTTACCAGTTTTCAATTGTAGTATAAGTTATTTTTAGAGTCTATTATATGTATTTTGAGTCTATTTAGAATGTTTTCAGATTCATATATGTTTTGGAGCAATGTGGAAATTATGAAACAATTTGAAGTTTAATGATGAAAAAACTTATAGTTGTTCAAAAAATCAGAAGTCAGAGCCGAGATTTAGAAAGAGTGTTGACACCTCTTCCTTGGTGTCGCTCGACACCCACTCGAGTAGCTGGGCCTGACTTGATTGAAGATCGACTCAAGCCCAAGTTTCACATATTACTGAATTACCCCTGGTTGACTTTATACATAATATTTATAGGTTTTGTCATTGTCTTGGGCAAGAAAGAACCTTACAACTTACCATCATTCATAGTTATTTTTAGAAACTTTTAGTAGTTTTGGAGAGAAGATCAAGACTCTTTTAGAGATTTGTATTAGAACTCCTTATTTTTCTTACTTTAACTATTTATGGCAATTCATCCAGTTCATCTTTATGTCTTGTTTAATTATGTATGAGTAGTTATCTTGTTAGATTTAGGGTTTATCAGGGTTTAGATAAATTATTGAATCATAGAACTGCTAGGGTGATTTATAAAGGATCCTTCATTAGAATTGGTCCAACTTCTTGTGTTCTAAAGTAGCTTAGTAGAACCATGAACCTAGGATAATAATTCTGTTGAGCTAGGTTGTTAGGCGCATGAGACGGCTCGTTTAGTTAACCTAGTGAACATATTGATTAAGACGTTAATGTTTGTCTAAGGAAGTGCTGATCAACACTTTGTACTATAAATAGACACTTGTTCCTTGTTCGCACGTGATTGTTGGAACATAGGACTTAGTCATCTAATTAGACTCAGATCAAAAGCTGGATATCTTACTATTGCATTCGAGTTCTAGACGGTTCATCACGCACCCTTAACATCTATAACTCATAATTATGATTGCATGAAACCAAATGTTTAATTGCTTTCCTATATACCTTACAAACAACTAATAACTTGTTTATTGCTTTATCTACTTCTTTAATATTAATTATCTAGTTTAATCTAAATTTCTATAGTATATTGTCTGCATATGATCTTTGTGGATTCGATCCATATATACTACAATATGATCTCTTACTTGAGAGAGAAGGTTGCTCTATGGATATTCAGATAGACCACAATTATTTTCTACTACTTGAGATAGCTTTCATGCATAATGTAGGAGCTGTTTAAGATATGCATAAAAATAAGTTGTGTCTACGCTCATAGACAAGAAATGCTTTCTATGACCTTGTTGGAGTGATCAAGGGATACACGCCCTACATTGAGAGAGAGGAGATTATCGAGGATTTTTGGTAGTTTGTTATTCTGATTCTGGGGTAGAAAGTGAAGATGATAGCGAAGGGGTCGATCAATACCCGACCAACATCGGTCGACACTCCTTTCCGTTTATGGTTTCAAAAAAAATCGTTGAAACCGCCACTCCTCCTAGAAGAGGGATACATTTAGTAGCAACAGATGAGTATGATGTTTACAGAGATGAAGAGCGCAATACACATGCTAAGGATGAAAGTATCGTCACTGTGTCAAAGGAAGATATAAATGCAATATCTGAGATGACATATAGTGTAGGAGATCGTTACTTGAGATTACTAAAGTATGAGGGATGTTTTCAGATGTCTGGAGTCCTTCCTAGTCCTCCTTATTAGTCAAAACCTGAGATATACAAAAGAAATCAAGTTGAAGAGTTGATGGCTGAAGCTGTTACAGCTCAAGAGAAGATGTTCGATGAATTCTAAAGAAAAATTGATGCAATATATTTTCCTCTTAACAATAATAATTGGATGGTTGAACAAATTTATGGAAGAACTTGAAGTGAATTTGGATTATACACAGAATTTTCTAGAGGCAGCAAGTGGATAGAACCAAAGAAAAGAAACCATCAAAAATTTTGTAGGCACCTTGTTCAATCTAGAACTAGGGCTGTCAATTGGGTTAGATCACACCCAAATGGGTGTGTCCAATTGGGCATTTTTTTATCTGAACCCAAAACACCCACACCCATATTTAGCCCCACAGCCAATAACACCCAAACCCAATTTTACCCATTACCCAGTTGGATAACCAAAGTCCACTCATCTATAAGTAAATTTTAATATTTGCCCAAATCTATTCATACCAATATAACCTTAATTTTAATATCCAACATCACTGAATTAAAATAGAAATATCCAACTTTGTTTTAAATTTTAGAGAACACTGAATAATCTGAGTATAAATCTAGTTTGATAACTATTTAAATGGATTCACTTTGTTCCAGCTTTGTGACTTTGTGTACTCTCATCTGCAACTGTAACCTACAACAACAAGGAAAAATGAAACAGTATTGTATTAATATCATAAACATCTACGTATTACCGGCAACCCCATGTATTATCACAAGAACACAATAAGAAAGCAATGCTAAACAGCTCAAAACAAGTAACGGTGTAACAAATGCCAATTTAGCAATGATGATTAGTAGAGCAAGATGAGATCACATTTAACTTCATGGATCAATAGCAATGTCCAAACATGAACTTGTATGAACAAAACAGTAGCTTTAGGAACTAAAAGAGAAAGTAAATGATCAGATCAGAGAGACGTCTATCTCAGTTTGATTTATTGATGCAGAAATATGCAAGGCTTTGCTACCACAGAGACAATGCACAGAGTTTTTCAAGATTCATCATTGGTCTATAACACAAGTAAAACACTCATATGCATTGATTGACTTAACCAAATGAAGAAAGAAGTTTTATACCTCAAGTCAAGTCTTTAGACTCTCTTCTTTTTCTCCTCTTCTTTATCTTCTTTTTCTTCTTTTTTCTCAAGAGACTCATCATCTACGAATAAAAAATTTAATGCGGATTCTAATGCATTTTATAATAGAAACATAATATAAATGACACTTACCCATTTTTTGGAAAACCTTTTAACCAATTTCTTGTACAAACGAAGGCTTGGACATTAGTAGGTAGAAGATAACTCATATATTTGTTAAGCACTCTACTACCTATACTAAATGAAGATTCTGAAGCCACTGTTGTTATGGGTATACTGAGAACTTCACGAGACAAGGTCGCCAACTCTTTAAAATGAGTAGAGTTATCTCTCCAATATGTTAAAACATTCAACTTCTTGTAAGCAACCATATCAAGCAATGGTTCATCTAAATATATGTCAAGAGTAGACTTTCCACTACCAACAGCTTTCTGAGAAAAAAAGCATAGAATCCCTAAAAAAACAGGTTTAACATCAGTTATATGATATCCAAAGTTCATAACACTTATCAAAAACAACTTCAGAACATAACTTACACCATAGCCGGCTGGAATATCATCTTGTGTAGCTTGTGTTTCTCCTTGTGAAGTTGTTGCAGCACTACTGGTTTTCTAGTTTTTCTTGTAAGCTCCAAACAGTTTATAGATCTTTGAACGCACATGAGCCAATCTTCTCTTACAACTAGACTGATCTAAGACTCAGAAACAATACTCTAGGAAGACAAATTTCAGTCTTGGATCAAAAACAGCAGCAATTGAAAGGATATCGTTGTACTCTTCCCATATTTATCAAACTTGAGCTTCATACACTTCACCATTTCACAAATAACAGGATCACTAAAATTAGCATGAACTCTCACCAACACTCAATCTTCCAAATTTCATTGAAATACAAATTTGAAGTCGGGTATGAGGAACCAGAAATCAAATCTGTAATTTCAAAAAAGGGCCTTAGAAACTCACATATCATTTCAGCTCTCCTCCACTCAGAATAAGAGGGAAAACTTGTATAACTCGGTTCTACAACCGCAAGACTACCTAGTGCTGCTTTGAACTTTATAGCTCTAGAAAGCATAAAAAATGTGGAATTCCAGCGTGTGCTTACATCTAAGACCAGACCTTCATTACCCTCAATCCCAAGTGTGTCAACACAATTTTGAAACATTATTTCCCTATTTTCTGACCCTCTAACGAACTTTACACTCTCTCTAATTTTCTGTAAAGCTCCACCAATCACTGCTAAGCCATCTTGAACAATCAGATTTAAGATGTGTGCTGGACATCTTACATGGAAAAACTCACCATTGCAGACCAGATCTTACGCACATGTATCTTTAGAATACCTTGCATGTTATCATTTGAAGAAGCATTATCCACTATGAGACAAACACCTTCTTTTCCAGTCTCCACTCCTTCAGCAGCTCATTCAGGCTTCATAGCAATCCCCATTCCAGAATGAGCTGGAGGAAAATCAATGAAAATAATATCTTAGCTTGTAAATTCCAATCAACATCGATATAATGTGCTGTTAAGCAGATATAGCCCTTAATGGTTATTGCCCGCCAAAGATCTGTGGTCAAACAAACCCTACTAGGAAAATCATTTAAGATTTTCATAAGTTTCTACTTTTCATTCTCATAGATTTTTAACACATCAGAAGTTGTTGTATTTCTGCTCCAATACTGAATAGTAGAATTAGCATAAGAAAAAAGCTATTCTAATCCTCTTATACTCTACAAACTTATATTGAAGATCATGCTCTATAATGGCCATTGCTATTCATGTCACGGAACATTAGT
>CAJHQP010007407.1:0-32464 GCA_905132765.1 Moricandia arvensis | reverse complement strand
GATGATCTACCTAATGATGATGAGTCTATACATTAAAAATTCTAATAATATAATAAAGTTATAAAACTACAAGACCATACACTAAACATGCAAGTCGTTTAGTTAAGGTTGAATGACAACAATAACAAACACACAACAATAACAAAGGCATCATCCAATAAAATGTAACAAAATTTACTTCCAAATCTTGTGATTCATTCTTCCTTTTTTTTCATCTGTACAAGCTGTTCTTTAAAGGAAAAATAACCGGGTCTGCCTCAGGGCATAACTATATGTATATCCTCTCTAGCTCAGCTCGCAAGCACATGAAATATTCGAAACAAATTGCCTCTCGTAATGAGAGAGAGATTTCGACCGAGCTTAGCAGCTTACCAAAGCTTCTTCTTGCTTGCTGCTTTCTCTTCATTGACCTTTCTTCTATAGCCAAGCTTCTTCTTCAATGTGAATCAGATCCTGCTCTTGGGGGTTTAAGGGTTTAATTTTTCCTTGACGGAAGAGTTCTCTATCGATGCAGCACGGGTTGCCTGAAACTGTATAGTGTATTTCCTTTGAAGCTCTCTTAGTTTCTCCATAACTTCTTGGAACGTTGGTCTGCACTGTGGTTCACTGCACAACATATCTTACTTGCGTTAGCTGCTGTTTCAAAGACGCATTAGTCTAAATACAATACAACTGTGAAAGAACATTAGAACCTAGTCTATCAACTAACTGTTTTAGTTAAACTCTTCAACCACTATTAAAGCCAAAACATAGCTTATTGAAAGTTTTTTGAATGTGTAAAATGTTATAACGTACCTGTGCCAGCAGCTTTCCATTAGAGAAATCCACTGAGGATCAACATCCTTTGGGACTTCGAGTCTTTGGTTCATAAACCCCACAGCTCCAATCACCTGCAAGTATTCTAAATAGACATCTCTTTATATATGGTTCACATGTGCATGCGGAGTATATACTTATACGAAGGAACCAAGATAAAGGAAAATGCAAAACTTTTTCTAAGCAGAATAATATAGACTTTCTACTCTCATCGTTATTTGGGAAACGATTCTTTAGATTTTTTTCTCCTAAATGCGGAAGTTATACCTGCATAGCATTTAGATTTTCCCATGGAATCTTCTCAGTCACAAGCTCCCATAGTACTACTCCAAAGCTGTAAACGTCAGACCTGAGTTTTAAAGAGAAGAAGGCATCGTTAGAGAAGAAAGGTAGAAACCAATAAGCAAAGGAACTTAACCAAGCACAAAATGAGAATATACTTTTCATCAGCAGCTTCATTGCGAAGAACCTCTGGTGCCATCCATTGAGGCTGCAAAACAGGTAGGAAAGCAACTGAATGAGAAGAATTGACTTCAACAAGAAAAAAAAAGGAATCACTTCGATAAGAGTCTATGTTGAATACCGTTCCTCTTCCTGTCTTCGTAGTAAGGTATGTCTCATGCTTGATACGCGAGAGGCCAAAGTCAGCAACCTATAGAAATGACAAGTTAAGTTAACTATGCAAACAGATCCATATTAAGTCCAATACTAGTTTCTACTTGTGCAATTAAAATCATAGTCTCTCTTCACGTTTTGCTTTATGTTTTCTCATACAACTTCCCAGTTCTGACACAATGGAATTACTAGACCTACAACACTATTTTTGTACCTAAGCTAACATTCTCAAACCGTGTCACAAACAAAATAAAATAAAATGATTCCATTGCATCATTTGAAAGTTGACCCATGATGATGGATACTTATTACTTGTTAGAACTCAAGATTAAGGGAACTATATGGATTTAACAATGGAAACAATACCTTCACTGTCCAGTTTCGATCAACCAACAGATTTGATGACTTCAGGTCACGGTGAATGATGGGTGGACTACAATGGTGAAGATAATTCATGCCACGAGCCTGTGAGAATAAGTATGTAATTAAGTATGCAACATGTTGGAAGAGATGTATAGTAACCGAAACAAAGAGTTGAAAAGAACGATATGCACAACAATGTGAACATACAACTATCAATGATCTAGATTTAACAATACTCACAATGTCCGATGCCATATGGATACGTCGTCTCCAATCCAGTTTTGATGTGTTCCTCTGCAGCAAACGGAAGAGACTTCCACTGCAAATGTTGTTTTGAACGATTTAGAGTGAGTCAGCTGTTTGGTCTCGGAGTTCAAAAAAAGCATAAAAGGAAGTAGTGCAGTATTAGCCAAAGAGATGAGACCGAACCGTGGAAGGAACTCTGTCACGATACAGAGACGCTGGGGAGATGTCACAGCTCCCATGAACAGTAGCACATTTGGATGCCTAAGTCTTTTCATCAACGATACCTTCAGAATAATACAAGTAAAGCATAGGTACTTCAAAATCATAATAAAGCAAGTACAACACATGTTCTTAGCTACCTGATCTCTGAAATTAATATATTTTCGCTTACATATGTACATAAGAAAGAAGACCGAAACAGGTGTCAATCACGCTTAGAAAAGTAATAGAAAACATAATACCTCTTGTCTAAAAGATGTAATGATCTCTTCTGAATATTCTTGTTTGGAGAACACCTTTACAGCAACATCCTGCAGTGACATTAGCAACTCTTAGTAAGATATACGTTGTTCATGATTAGCTTGTAAAAATCAGCAATACAGATTCTACATCATCAACAGAAGGCAAGAACGTACAGATCCAAACCATAGACCGTGATAGACAGTTCCACATGAACCTGTATGCATAAAAGAGAAATTATGAGAGCATGTTAATGGAGCAGAGACCAGAAAACTACATAAATTGTGTCTTGAAGGATAGATCTGTCTTTAGCAAATGGAGCTCATCACCTTGCCCAATTTGTTCTCCAATTGTTAAATCCTCCCATAAGATTTCATAGTCTAAGCAGTCACTATCCATATCAACCTTGTTCATAACACTGCTGCTAGTACTTCCACAGCTACTAGCACTGCTTGTGCTGTTCACATTAACAGAGGAAGACCACGACCCGCCCATAGCCTCACTATTGGCAGCCTTATTACTCTGATGACCTTGTTCTTTTTGCGGTTCATTCTGCACCCAAGGCCACCCCGATTGAACACGCCTTCCTTCCAAACCTTCTTGTTCATTCCCTCTCCATGGCCATGACAATCCTTTCTTTGCTATCCAGTCTTCAGCTTTTGAGGCAAGTGTCTTAGGGACAACAGAGTTTCCATCATTTTCATCACTGGAATCTCTGAAGGGCTTTGAAGAAGACTTGTCATCGCTACGTAAGAACACACCAAAAGGAGACCGGATAAAATCCCCCCTAGCAGTGCTACCACCTGCATCCTCTCTCCGTTCAAAGAAAGCAGCTTCGAAGAAGCCCTGATCTGAATGATGACTGTCCCCACTTCCACCCTCATGGTGTGCAGCACTGTTATCACCTGCTTGCATTTTCGACCTGACCTTGTTCCCCACCTTGGATGCCTGTAATTTTAACAACACTGTTCAAACGAAGCAACAGTGTGAATAAAAAGATGAGAACATACAATTAAACTAACCAAATCTGATATCTTGGATTTAATAGCAACTTGTATAGGCTGCTGAGAATCAAGGCCAAGTTTTGACACAACAGCCTCTTTGGAGTCAAGACCAAGCTTAGATGCAACACTATTAGTCACCCGGCTAAAGCTCGTTTCCCCTTCTTGCCCCCTTGTCTTAGCTGGAGGGACTCTTGGGTCTTGAAAAAGAGCCGCATCATTCGTGATGCATATGATCCCAATTAGAGAACCATCATCATCATAGAAAGGAGACATGGTAGTCACGACTGAAAACCTGTCTCCTGCTTTGTTCTTGACAGGAAACTCACCAGTCCAACTCTCTCCACAGCCGCAACGCCTAGTGATGTTCTGTGCAACCGCAGCGTCTTGATCATCTACAAGAATATCAATCGGGTCCTTCCCAAGTGCTTCTGCTGCTGAGAAGCCATAAAGCTTTTCTGCCATGGAGTTCCTGGAACCAACATGCGATCAGTTGGGACACGTTAGATCGTCGCAGACACTAGATTGTTCCATTATGAAGGATCGAGTTCAGCCAAAAAAACTACCATAATCTAACTAATCGAAAGAGTTCCTAAACTCTATGAATCAAATCCACAGTCATTTCAGACACATGAGATAGACAGAACACTTAAATTGTTTCTATTACAGAAGAATCGAGTTTCAGCAAACACTACCATAATCTAACTACCTAAAGATCTCATAAACTAAACAATCAAATCCACAATCATTTCAAACCAATGAGATAGACAGAACACTAGATTGTTTCTATTACATAAGCATCTTTCTTTTTTTGTGAATACCAGGTCAGGTTCGGGGACGAAGCCCGTAATCCCCAAGTCCGAAACCACAACATGTAATATTAGTTTCTTCGCAGTTGTCACTTGAACTAGGAACCTCTGACGCAATGGTCAGAGTCTTTTCCAGTTGAGCTAATAACCTCTAGCGAGTTCATCAAACACTACCAAACTTAAAGATCTCCTAAACTATAGGAATCATCAAAATCCACAATCATTTCAAACACATGAGATAAACAGAACACTAGATTGTTTCTATTACATAAGCATTGAGTTCATCAAATACTAGTACACTACCAAGCTTAAAGATCTCCTAAACTATAGGAATCATCAAATCCCACAAATCATTTCAAACACATGAGATTAAACAAAAACACAAGACACACTGTTTCCATTACATAACCATCGAACTCGTTTTCCAAGTACTCACCAAAAGATGATATGTCCATCGAGATCAAACACATGAACAGCTTGTGCCATAGACTGCAAAATATTCAAATACTGTTTCTCCGTAAACTTCCCCGCAGATCTTCCCTCCTTACGCAACGGTGAAGCGTGACGAAACGACGCCGTCCCGCTCTTCCTCCACGCCACGTCACCGCCACTGTTTCTCCTCCGTTGCGGAGACATTGAATGCGAACGCTGCTGCTGCTGATGCTTAGTCTCCGCTGCGGAGACTTTAAGCCTCGACATCTCGCGCTTGAGATGCTCTTGGCTCTCTTCTAGCTCTCGTATCTTCTTGAGCAGCTCCTCTGCAGGTGGAGTCTCCATGAGATCGAATCTGAAGTCAAAGAGAGAGGAGTTTGAATCGGAGAAAGATGATTCACGGCGAGATGGTTGTGTGATTATTATTTTATTTGATGCTTTCTTTTTGAGGAATTGGAGACAATACTCTTCTATTTAAAAAAAAAATTAGTTTTTGATTTTATGGAGGCAGTTTTTTCTATTAGTGGGGGTGCTGGAATTTTTGAAATTGATTTAAGTTTGGCTGCTTTGTTTGGTATAGTCAGTTTTCTTTTTTTTTTTTTGTTTTTTACTTTGAAAGACCAAACAAAGAAAAATACTAGATAAGATGGAAAGGAGATTTATTTGTTAGGCAGTTCGTTTTTTCGGAATTAAGAATTTACTTTTACAAATAAAATAATGAGAATCGAACTAATTTAATTATGAAAATGTAAGGATATTATAAAAATATATGATTTTTTCTTAGTTACTTAAACTTTTTTATTGTTAACCATGAACAAATAGTAATTAAATTTTTTAAATATCCACTGCCAATCCTTTTTGATTTTTGATAGTTTTTATGTTTTAAAAATATATGTTTAAAATCTTCACACACTAAATAAATATATTTAAGGTCGATTATTAATATAATATTTTTGTTCATAACTTTTAACAAAATTACTTTCAAGAAACACATTTTTTGAAGATTATAATATACCATTATATAATGCATTGAAAAAATAAAGTATATATCTTTTTAGAATATTTTTTTTCTAAAATGTCAATTTTAGTTGTCGTTTTAGGTTTTTGCACACAGATTAAAAAAAATATTTAATTTTATATACATTACCTATAAATCTAATCACTTTTCAACCAATAAAAAATAAAATAACATATAAATTAATAAATTTTGCATTAAAATTATAAACAACAATTATTTTGAAAATTTACTCTACAACGACATATAAATTAAAACGGATGTAGTATTTGTTAAAGAAAAGATTATGGAATAAAAACTTATAAAAATCACTTTTATGGGAATTAGTTTAAACCTATAAACATTTACTATATTTATTGAATTCCAAAAAAAATTTATAATATGTAAGGATCAGGAGATTACAATGCAAATTATCCCACAGTACAATACTCCTTGATTAAGATTTGAGATACAAAAGAGCCATCACTGATATAATAAGTGCTCTCTATCAATAAAGACCCCACGCAATTTATTTTGCATGCAACCCATTCCATTAACTTGACAAGAAAAAAGGTTATCTTTTTGGTAAGCTCAATGTAAAGTCTCCTATTGGTTGGACTTTGGTTCATTATGGGTTCTATGATCGTACCATCATCATCGATGTGAAGTTACTTTTCTTTCCTCTGTTTATGCCATCTCATAACCACTTCCATTTATAAACTTTTAGACCATGTTAACTTTATCTAGTAAGAAAATAATAGCATAGTTACATTCACTGTCAATATACATACTAATTAATGCAAATAATATACTCATGGGTTAATATGTAGGACATATTCTATTTCTTTGTTTTTTTTTATAAACTTTGATTAATATTAATTCCTAATGTTGTTCAATCTCGATCGGTGACCCAGCAAAATTTATCGACGTTAGCTTTGATGTGCACGTTAACGTCGTTGTCACTACAACGAACATGCTTGATTCACACAAAGAATACACCTAAAATAATCAAAATCTCGTGATCGCTGTGCATCCGAACCCCTTGTTGGCCTCCAAATGTCAACTCTTTCTCACTCTCTCCTTTCAAAAATATTATATAAATTAATTTTGATCCAAACCGGTTATAAAAACCATAAAACAGAATCGGACCTCGTGGTCTGGTGGTAAAGGAACCTCAGCTGAGGTGCCCGCCATCACGAGTTCGAGCCCCGGCCACAGCGAATTTAACATGGTTTCCGTTTGGCCTCCAGGACCTTCCTCGCCAGTTCCGGTTAGACGCGGTGGATAGTCGGAATAAGTGAGAGGTCCGGATACCTGAATTATCAAAAAAAAAAAACCATAAAACAGAACCGATGGTATTTCTTGTTTATAACCAAAAATTAAAAACCAAATCTAAAATTTAAAAACTAAAAATTAAAAAAAAACAGAAACTAAAATCTAAAAATTAGGAAAAAAGTCATCACCATAATATAACTAATAAACTGAATAAAACAGAACTGATTACCTTTATTGTTTCATCTTTAAATACATTAATAACCAAATTATATTTTTTATAAAAAGATAAATCACGGATGCTTAGAGATTTCGACAGTTTGACACACATCCTAATCAAAATTTATAATTTTTCTTCAAGATATATGAGTATTTATTTGTCCTTCTGTATTAATAAAGCAGCTGGTAAAAAAGGAAATTAAAAAGCATGGCACCAAACAAATCATCGTTACGTGTCCTAAAATAGAAACTTGGACCGAGTTCTTAACCTAATAACAGAAAAGGAAAGTTGTTTTGTTTTCTTCATATAATTTGAGTTTAGACAGGCAAAATAAAAACCTAAACACTTGAATAATCAGAACATTAAATATCATAAGTTGTTACATGGTTCATGGTTGTAAGTACAGCCACATGTGTGTTAGATATAAAGAATCACGTCGACGCATCTATATCCATAAATAGAGAAGAGGTTATAGATTCTTTGAGCTGGTATTGGACTACAAGTTGATAGTTGGTAGATGACCAACCATTCGAACAAAGAAAAAAAACGAATAAGATATAGAAGTCATGAGTCATAATATCAAAGTTTTGATACACCTATCAAAATTATTATATAAACTTTATCTTGCATACACACGAGGAGTAATATCTTTTAAGATATATAAAGTAAACAACAATCATAGTTTTTATATGTTGCTACAATGCTACCAAATAAACATGTTTTAGCTAAGCTATCTAACTTTCTTTATGAGCAACCGGATCTAACTGGCACCGATGATCAAATTTTTGGAATTAGTCGGTTGGGTCACGGTCCACCAAATATCTATGGTCAACAAAAAAAAACATCCAACTCCATTGATTTAATTGTTTAGTGTTCTTAATGTAAATTGTTTTGGACCGACCTCCACATTGCAGCTTACTATAGTATGATCAGATGCATAATAATTAACAACTCATTTTGTCCATCTATCCAACTTTTTATTAGTAAACCACACATGGGTCTTTAAGTGCTAGGTGGATTTGAAAATGAAAGTGATCCAGATTTTAAGCAACCCCACAATATATTTACTAAAACATTTGTGGCAATACAGATATAAAATCATGTTTTAAATCTCATTTGAATATCTAGGAAGAGAATCCATTTGTGGACTATACCTTCTAATAAGAATTAGTTTGGCATTTTCATAAGCACGTAATATCCACAGATTAATCAAAAAAAAAAATTATTTAGAAAAAAAAAATAGGGCAAATGGGTTATAAATACATTTTCCATCAAATATTAGTGATTAAACATCATTTTCTTACTAATGGAAGGATAAACCTGTCATTTAAGCCCAACAAGCCTCGTAAGCTATCAAATTTCATATGAAAGATTGTTATAACATCTTAATTAGCCAAACACTACATAGAACTAAGGAAGGTAAGAAGATATAGCAAAGAAAGTTCAGATAAATGGAAAACAAAACAGAGTAAACATAACATCACAACAAAAGAAACATAAGAGAAGAAGAAGAGCATAGTTATGCATTTTTGGTAACATCTCTCAGAAGAATGTAAATAGCTAATTAATTGGAATAAAAACAACAAAAACAAAGCTGAGATGAGATGAGTTTTACTTGGTGTACAACACATCTTCCCATGGGTGACGGTAAAGTGGCTGCTTCAACCTCTTCTGATCAAAGGTGTGTCCAATCAAACCAATGGAGCGAGCAAGAACGAAGAGACCATTGAGATAACCAATCTGAACAATCTCATCGATCTCTTGCTTAGTAAACATCCCACTTCCAGCTAGAAGGTCCAAGAAGAGAGACCCAATGGCTCCATCAACGTTGAGTACGAGGTTGTTTGCCTTTGAGAGCGTGTAGCTTTCCACAGTTACTGCGTACTCCATGTACTTCACTGATGGGAAGTTAGACCTAGCAAATTTCTGAAGCAGCTCCACTCTCTTGTCTCTGTTGTCTCTGCTCTTGATCCTGCCAAGAAGATTTAGAAGAAAACATGTTTCAGACAAGAGAACCTGTGGGGAGTTTCTTTTCTTTACTACAACAAGTGTTTTTTACCTGTGTCCAATCCCAGGGACTCTGATTCCCTTCTTCTTCATTCCCTCAACGAACTCATAAGGTGTGAGATTCTGAAACAAGCAACCAATCAGAGATCAGATTCAAGAACTTGTGGCAGTGGCAGTTGCAGTTTGGGGGAAATGAAGTAGCCTTTTACCCTGTCACAAGCGTCCTTGAAGTATCGAGCAGCATCATCAATGGCACCACCAAATCGAGGACCAATGGTTAATAAACCTGTTGAAAAGCTTTACAATCTTAGAGATTGTTGCACGGTTAAGAAAATATGCAGGTGGGAGAGATGTTGACTAACCTGAGACAAGACTTGAGACAAGGTCTTTGCCTGCTCTTGCTGTTACAATGGTGTTGTGAGCGCCCGAGACGCATGGACCATGATCAGCACACAACATTATGCATATCTAATCAATGACAGAGAACAGAGTTAATCTCACTACGCAATAGTATGTGGAAGATAGATTGAGATAAGAACATTGTATATGGAGAAAGAATATATTAAAAGGCAAAGAGAGACACTGATACCTCAATGAACTTTGTGCAGTAACGAGGAAGACTACGTTTGAACCATAAAAGGGAAATGACATCGCCCACTCCATAGCCTTGTTCGATGATGGAAGACATTGGAACACCAGCATAGCATGGTTCCTCCCCTGTATATTAATGTCAAGTATCAGAAACTTGGGCTTCAAGAGACATATGAATCTAGTCTTTTGTGTAACTCATTTTCTACGTGTTTCAACTCAGAAGGCTATGGTTTAGTTTCCATAACAATACCTCTGTCATCAGAAATGGTGGAGATGATGTGAGTAGGAGCCCTGACTTTCCCACTCTTAATTGCAGAACTGAGATCCTCAGGGATCTGTGGAGGAGTGACTTCCTTGATAGGAGAGACCTTTCCTTCTTCAACCTTTTAGAAGGAATTGAAATGAACATATAAGACTGCAATAAAAAGACAATACGAGCTAGCTAACAACAATAGCAGAGAAACTGACCAGTTTCTCAAAAGTCTCTTTGATTGCAGATTCGAGAGCTTCAAATGAAGTGGGAACAATGGCTCCAGCATCCATAAGAGCTTGATTCTTGGCTTGTGCAGACTCCATCTCGCCACCACTTTTGGCACCCTATTCACAATCATAATGTTCAAGAACTACTTTGATTTGAACAAGAGACAAAGAGGGATTTAGCTTAAAAAGGTTAGTTTCATGCCACTTACAGCGTGACCAAACTGTACTTCAGACTTGAAGAGCCGTGCACAAGTCCCACTGACCCAAGCAACAACAGGTTTATTCACTTTCCCCTGTTTCAAAGCCTCAACAAGAGAGTATTCATCTCTTCCTCCAAGCTCTCCAAGTACAACCATCATTTTTATCTGCAACATAGATCTTGAATTAAGGAGAATTCCAGGGAGAAACGTATTAAACAGTTTAAGTATATACATACCTGTGGGATGTTGTTAAACCTTAGAATGTGGTCAGACAAAGTGGATCCAGGGAACACATCTCCACCAATAGCAATGCCTATTAACAACATCCCCAGAAACAAAACCGTCTTAATGATCTTTAGCTTTATATGTCATTAGTAGATAATTTTTAACATTTGCAAAACTCACCTTCATAGATCCCATCAGTCACACGAGCAACAGTGTTGTACATTTCATTAGACATTCCGCCCTGCAAGAAAAGAAGAGTAATGAATAAAAACTCTCATCCATCACAGTGAGCTTTAGACAGATTAGAAGAACAGCACATACAGATTTGGAGACAAAACCAACAGATCCAGGTCTGTACAGCTTGCACTGGATAATGTTATCAATAGTTCCCGCAGTGTCACCAATCTTAAAGGCACCAGCTTGAATACCACCAACAGTAGCCGGTCCAATAACAACCTGCAACAAAACCCAAATCAGTCTCAGAAGACAAGTTTACAAATTAAGCTAATCATTAAACCACATCACACACACCTTGTTGTTTGCACGAGCATAAGCAATCAGCTGTTTAGTGTCAGATTCCGGAACACCTTCTGCTATAATCGCCACAACTTTAATAGTTGGCTGCTTCAAAGCAGCCATGGATGACGCAGCAGCACTAAAAGGAAGAAAAACCAATCAACAAAACTACCACAAAGAGACAATGCCTAAGTTTTGTAACAACACAAACCTCCTGAAAGATGCAAAGTTGATGAATACATCTGCAGTTGGATGCGCAGCACAAGCTGCCTCGATACTGTACAAAACAAAACATAGTTCTAGTAAGTTTCTCTCATATCTTAAATGTAACACCCATCTCATCCTCTTTCGAGAAAGCGTGTGCTAATTACACTAAAATAAACCATTTAAAACCGAGTCCCCTTAACACAGTCCCGGGCCAGGGCCGAGACGGAACCCGCTCTGGTACCAAATTAACTAGGCCGAGATTTGGGTTTGTTACAAATATGTTTTTTATAGAACTTACGCAGCGTGAACAGGGATAGCGATCTCCTCCTGTCCGAAGAAGAGCTTCTGAAACCCTTCAGAGCCAGGGTTGATGATTCCGGCAACAGAAGGCGTTTCACGTCCTGTAAAAACCAAATGATTCACAAACCAAACCAAACCAAACCAAACCAAACCAAACCAATGTAGGAGGATGAAACAGTGATCTGATGATTTATTACCACAGAGGAAGTCGAAGTCGAGCATTCGTTGGACAGGAAGCTGCTTGTAGTTATAGAACAAAGCTTGTGTGGTCCGAGAAAACAGTTGTCCCGTTGCCATTTTCGTAAGAGCTGAAAAAACAGAGTACCCAAAAAACAGAACAATGGGTCAGAATCAGATCCAGAGTTTAGTCAGATCTCACACATTAACGAATCTATACATTAAAAAAGTTTCGAACTTTACGCAGTTTCCTCGTAAATATCGAAACTTTTTGGAATCAGATCGGAACCAACACAGATCTAGACAATAACACGATCCAAAGATTAGGGAGAGAGGAGAACAGACCTGGTCACGACCCGAGTCGAGTGAGTGAGGGAAGAAGCTAATAAATGGTGTGGTGGTAGGAGAGGAATGGTTAGAGAGCAAACAAGAGCATTAATATAGAAGAAGAGGAAGAAGATGATATCATGTGGCCGTATTGGTAGGTAGTTGGATCACAACTTCTTCTTACCCAAACATTTATTTATTTTTATCTATTCTTAACCACTTAAAATGTGATTAGTAACAGTAATTATAAATTAAATTAAATTAATTAATTACAGAACATATAGTATATGGTTTGTTTCTTTTAAGAGTTGAGTTACGTGATGGTCGCTATAATGTCGCCGTTCTTGTTAAGCATGGCTTAACCAACCACCTTGCTGGTGGTGGTAAAGGGATGTTTCGTTCTTGCTATCTTCAAGACTCAGCAACGTTTGATTCAACTTGAAGGATACAAATGTTATTTTGATTTGGAATACATTTGAGTAGATGTTATCCAACGTTCCACTTTGAATAAGATGTTATCTCTAGTATCAATTTTATAGTTACATTTTTACAAAATCAATCGACTTTGTAATTTCATTCTTTAGTTTGTTGATATATGAGGATTTTACGCTGGCTTGTTAACCATTACCAATTATGTATGTTCTTGCGAGTCTCATGAGAACATCTAATAGTGAATATGTAAGGTGTCGAGTTTCAAATAATCTTTGTGAAACAGTGAGACTATATATTGTAGATTTTTATTGAGAAATTATGATATGAAAGTTTTTTTTGTTTAATCAGAGGAATTCGAGTCAGATTGTAATTTCTAATAACATGGCGTAAAACATTCTTTCCAGCAAAAACTGAACTAGGAACACAAACAAAACTAATTCTTTGTACAGAATCACTACTTCCAACCTATTATGCGATGAAGTTTATCTAAGTAAATGAGTTTGATTGATTGAAAGCAGTAAAATGCGCGACAATGTAAGAATGGTTATTCTAGTTTTCTGGGACCAGTTCATGCTTGGACGTAGTTATACCATTCCTATGGAGTTTTATTCAACCATGGTCCCTATCAACATGTTGTTAGTTCATTCTACATGCAATCATATAAATTTAAAGACATGTTCATAACAATAGCCGACTTAGCTCAGTGGTAGAGCGCGTGACTTTTAATCCCGTGGCCGTGGGTTCGATCCCCACAGTCGGCGCTTTTAATCATATTTTTTACCCAAAAGATGTCAAGTCAATTCAGTATGCATGAGGAGAAAACAATTGAGTATGAAAGATACAAATTATAAAATGGTCGCCAATGTTCTAAAAATTATTAGGTAGTGGCTAAGCGTCTTATATATTTTTGTTTAGAAGAGCGCATATGCTAATTTTTAAAAGCTTAAACCTATTTTTTTTTTAAAATCGATTTGCATTCGCTTATACCCATTTTTTGCTTAGACAAATTTTTAGAACACTAGTACAGACTAACACACACAAAAGCTCATGTCTTGAAGGACGCAACTGGTTGTAAAGAATCACAACCATACTGCTGCCACGGTCTAAGCCTACAATCTCCATCCGCGTTTGCGTTCTGATCATCGCCGCCACTCAGCGTTAAGGAAGTCGTAGTAGCCATCATCATATTCTCTAAATCTATTACGTAACTTGAAAGCCACGTCTTCTCCGATCTCAAAACCGCGTTTTCCGACTCGACCGCGTCAAGCCTCCTTCTCGCCGCTTTGCATCTCTCGGTGTACTCTTTGATACGTCTCTCAAGAGTCGAGATCTCGTGGATCGTGTCTTCCATCATCTTCTGTTTCTTCAGACGCGATCTCCTAGCTGATTCGCGGTTTGACAACTTGCGTTTCCTCTTCTTTTCATCTATGTCGGAACATGAACGTGTCTTCTCTGCGTTCGCCATGTTGTGTCCTAATAATTTGCGAGAAAGAAAAAAAAAACAAGAAATGGAGAAAAATGTTCAAGAAAATACGTAAAACCAGTGAAGAATCACCACGGAGACGGAATGATAAACGAGGAGTCGAGAGAAGTGGTTGAGATTTCTCATTTCATGACTCTGTCCATTGACATTTATCGTTGGTTAAATAGTAATAACTCTAGAATTATCAGACAAAGATCTCAACAACTTAACAAGAAGATGTAGAAAGACTTAGAGAGATTAGAAGCCAAATAGAACAAGGAAGAAGATAAGGATAAGATCGAGAAAGTAAGTGGAGATGTTGTTCGTCTTAGGTTGCCCATATTTATAGATTATTATATATTCTAAAATAATCTCGAAGGCTCTATATTACATTACAAAAGATTATCCTATAAAAAAAAGTAAGGTGGTGAAATGGATATAGGAGATTTTGGTCAACAATACAACAATTTTGTTCTTTACTTTTTTGGATGTAACAACTAATCATGTGTTGGTGTTGTTCTTTATCGGGCAAGACCAGTCATTACCATTTTTAGCTTTTGCATTTAGACTATTTTTGTCACAAGTCGTAGGGTAACTCTAGATGTATCCAAGAAAACTGGATTATGTAACATTCCATATCCTTGTCCAGATATAATACAAGTTACATTTCTGCAACTCCAATGAAAGTGGAACACGGTTGACTAATCTCTGAACTCTAACGAAAAGGTTTGGAACTGTCAGTATCCAGTACGTGTCATTGCGTGTGTAGTAGTAAATGGCAAAAGTACAAATATTATGCTGTGAAATTAGGTATGCTGCGAAATTAGGTATTGATTCAATTTGGATCGGGTATTTTGGGTAATGAGTTAAAAAATCAATATAAGAATCAACAAATTTTCGGTTTGGATCGGTTTGATATTTTGGGTTTGAATCGGTTCGAACAATAATAATTTCGGATTATTTTAGATATTTAGATATTTTAGATAATTTTAGGTAATTCATATGTATTTGTTAATTTGGATTTTTCAAATACTTATAATAAATTTGTATGGGCATTAGATAGTTTTGGTTGGTTTTGATTTCAGTTATTTTGGATCGATTTTGATTCAAATTTTTTATACCAGTCTTTTTACCCGACCTATGTGAAATAGTACTATATTTGCAAAATCTTATTATTCTATTTAATTATATATATATATAAGAGTTTTAATGTAATACTCGTTGCTAAATAACTGGCCAAGCTACCACAAAGTTACTAATTAGGTCCTACTTCTCGTTAACTCACTATTGATAATAGATTGTATGGACACAAATCTAGCGATGCTTGTATTTATTTGTATCATTTGATCAACATTAAAGAACGACAAAACCATGTATCATTTGATCAACATTAAAGAACGACAAAACTATGTATCATTTGATCAACATTAAAGAACGACAAAACCATCTTAATTATAATTCCAAAAAAAATATTAATTCAGAAAAAGTTACCACATTTAGAAAGAACATACGTTAACTAACACGAAATACCATTCGTATTTTGAGAGTTAGCACGTGGATCAGTGACGACTATTCTTAATGCTTAAAATGGTTGACAATTTTATTAACAAAGAAAATCATTTATCTTAAAAGCATATACTTAATGTCCATTTGATTTTTTTTGGTCCGTGGCTTATCCTAAGTGATTTTCAAATGGAAACATTAAGAATATAAAGTAACGAGGTCTAAATATATTAATATATTGTTCAAAATGCATCATCCTTATCTGCTCACCGATTAGCTTTATATATTAGCATTTACCACATATAAAATAAAATATCTTTAGATGCGAACGTACTCTCCAAGACTCCAACTAACATTTTGAATATGTGCATGCACTTAGTTAATTTACTAGTTTATGATTTTTCAGGTCTTCAAATTTTTAGCTTGCATCATCTTGTAAAACAGCAGATAGGCACCCATTTTTGCTTTAATGACTATGCTTTCTTTTACTCTTTTGTATGCAAGTTTTAGTTTAAAATTCGCAAGTTGCACCCATGTAACCATATGGATAAAGGACATACGTTTTTTTTTTGTTAATTAAGTTTTGGATAGTATTGTTTTTTTTTTTTTTTTTTTTTTTTTTTTTTTTTTTTATTGTTGTTGTTTTTCTTTTGTTAATTAAACTATGATTATGTAACTTAAAAGCCAGAATCATACCACTTATTTAGAAAGCCTGAACCACCTTTGTGTCTTCCACATCTCTCTACACATCTCTTTCTCGGTTTTACAATCACTTAACATATCTTTTAGTTTTTTTTTTGAATATATATTTTGATGGTTTTTTTTTTATTTTTTCTGGTTACTTAGTTTTCATGGTTGATTCTCATTTTACACTCTCAGAAAGAAGCTGATAGCATAAACTATTCTTCTGCTTGTCCTCATTCATACGTGTACTAAAAGTTATTTATGAGTATTATCGCCTTCGTCACAGTTTTGTATATGTAACATGTACAATTTTCCACTACTCATTGTTGTCCCACATCATCCAATTTTCTTAAATAATTTGGCAAATAGAGTTGGTTGCTTGACGCTTACGTATCTACATTTTCTTTAATTAATATATTTCATATTTCTGACAAAATTAAGACATACATTCTCCCAATACTATCCTGTGTTATTTGTAACAATAATCTCGAGATCAAAGTTAAATAAGATCAACTAAAAAAACTTTGAAATATGCAAGTCTGCCAAATATTCATGGAGTCCTGGATACATATACATATGATCAACTATAGAAATTGTTGTCAGTATGTACCAAAATTAATTTGACATGTGTTAAGCATTAGTATAACTTAGCAATATTAAGTTTGTCAATAGAAAAACTTCCTCTTATCTGAAATTTTATGCAGTTAATTCTCTTTTTTTTTAAAGAAAAAAGTTTAATAATGTTACCAAAATGAAAATGAACATTGTTCAGTGTTGCGTAATCTCTCCAACTCAAATTCTGCTTAGTTTATGTTAACAAAGCCACTCTACATTATATAATAATTAAACTACATCATCAGCGTCCATAAAAGGATAGGAGAGAATTTGATGTCATTGTGCATATCGCTCAAATTAGTTAGGCCAACTAAATATATACATAATATTCTTGAACTGATCCATTTGACCAAGACTACATCTCATTAAAAAATTATATGATTTTTTACAAAACAAAATTGTAACAAAAACTTCAAATTGCAGAGAAAGAAAAAGTTGGTGACTTGAATTAGTGCTAGGATTTTTACCCCAAACTGAATATCGAACCAGATTCGATCCGAAATAGATCAATTCAGATCGGTTCTAGATACAACTTATTTATTTGATGTATATTGTTATGAATACTTGTGCATATCGGTTTGATTTTGATTTTTACTCAGAATTGATCATGTATTTGTTTAAACAGAAACTCATGTTAAAACATCCAATAACTTTACCTCCTAAGATACAGTCCAAGTTGAGAAAGCAAATTAACACATATTATTATTTTTCTATTATATAATAAATATAAATATGATTTTAGTTCATCTTTTATAAAAATATATATTTACATATATAATATTTTCAAATTTAAAATTGCATATTTAAACGGATCCAGAACTGGTTGGAACCTACCCATATCTAAACCAAAATATTACCAAGTTAAATATAATTTTTCTATAGCTGAATTATCCAGAAGGTACTGCATAAAACCGACCAGAACACCTGAAATTCCAGTCCTAGCTTGGATTTAAAGGTTTAGAAAATGTTTCATGTTTAACTAATAATTAATTGCCCAATGGTTACGCGTAATAAATGAAATTCATACGTTGATTGCGTAAGTGGAGATATTAATTCAAGATCCTTAGCTATAGCGTGAGAAACAAACCCGTATTAGCAATTTTTCTAGGTCGAGTCTCAATAGACATTTACATGGAACACCTTAAGCGTAAAGAGAGCTTAGAGTCAGAAGCCTCAGATGAAGAAGGCTTTACAGAGGCTTCTCCCTATACCCATTAAACAATGGGCCTTTTATAATTGATGGGGCAATATGGGCTTTAAGGTAGCTCGGTTCCTAAAAGGCCCACTAAAAATGGGCCCCTCAGAGACGTCGCTGATAACTCAATTCACTGGCTGCTGATGTTCATAGGAGCTGGAGGGTCTGCCTTCTTGTGTCTTCTTTCCCTCGCCCTCTACCTTTCTTTGCTTTAGATTTTGAATGTGTTTTTGGCTTGATCTTGTTTCTCTCTGTAACCTAGCAAACACTGTTTCACCGGTGTAACTGATGGTTTACTTTCTCCAATTCCCCTTGGAATTAATTAAAACTATATAATATCCTATCCGAAAAGATCCATATTTAAAAGGAATATTTGAAAAGTATACATTTTCTACATTTTAATGTATTAATTAATAATAAATAATATTTTTTTTAAATACAATCATACTTTTTATTAATATAAATAAAATCACCGAAAATGTGCAAACGAGTCGTTATCCAAAAAGTGCGAATGAATCATCATTTAAGGAGTGCAAACATGTTGCCACCAAAGATGTGCGACGGGATTGCCATTCAAGGGATGGAAGATTTGGTGGTCGAAAAGAATGGAACATTTCATGGTCGAAGGAATGTGAACATTTCGTGTTTGTAGGAATGTGAACATTTTGTGTCTGAAATGGTGCGAACGTGTTGTGTCCGAAGGGATGCGAACATGTCATGTCCAAAGAGGTGTGAATATGTCGCGAATGAATAGGTGCAAACATATTATCACCAAAGGGGTGCAAATATATCGTACCGAGAAAGTACAAATGTATCGTTACCGAAAGGGTACAAACGTATCTTCATAAAAAATCATAATAATTTATATGAATAGTCATGAATTTTCAAATTTGTAATAGTTATTTTAAATTTATAATTTATTTTGAATAGACACATGATTATTAAAACACACCTTATTGCATAATGAAAAGACAAAACTTTTATAACTAATATATACTTTTAGAAAGACACTTAGTGAATATTTTAACATCTTTAAAAAACAATAATTTCTCTTTTATAATGATTATACACAACTTTATTATTAATAGATTTTTAAAAATGAAAATAATGAAATCACACAACCTTTCACTTTACAATGAGCAAATCACAAAATTAAAGAGATATATATTATTTAATAAATCGATAACTTTTAAAAACTAATTTCAGTTTTTATAATCGGAACACACAACCTTTTACATATACATATATGTAAGAGAATGTTTTCATTATAAAAAGATAAATAATCATAAACAAAAAGTAAATATAATGAAATAGTCATGAGTAAAATTGAAATGAAAACACGTATCCCTTAGAATTAATTGGGTTACAATCTATACTTTCTATATAATGATTTATTTATAATGACAAACCACAACTAAATAACAACATATACAGATTGTAATTGTTTATTAAAGTTGTAGTTATTAGTTTTAGAAGTGAAAAGATACAATTTTTAAAAATTAATATATTTCAATTCTTTTTATGAAAAGACACATTTTAATAGTAAAAATATAATTTCTTTATGAAAAACACAATCTTTTAACATCGATTGGAATTACTATTATTAATAGATATATTTTTTACGAACCCCTCACACCCCTCCAAAAAAAACTGTATATATATATTTATGGATATTTTTTCCCTAACATGTTGAACTAGATTATTTAATTTTTATCTAATTCTTTGTTCACAACAAGAGTCTCTTTTCCTTTGTCATCAATTTCGCTAAAAAGGACTCATCTATAAAATACCCCATTCGCTTTCTTTCCCATGAAAACTAAAATACACAAACATCACATGTTTTACATATAATAAACACACAAATATACATGATGTCTTGTACTAACAGAGCATTACTAATCAGCAGCAAAGTCATAGTTACACTTGTCTTTCTCTTATGTTTGGTTCACTCATCAGAATCACTTCGGCCACTGTTTGCATGCGACCCTGCAAACGGGTTAACCCGGACACCTCGGTTCTGTCAGTTAAATATACCGGTCCACGTGAGGGTTCAAGACTTGATCGGACGGCTCACGTTGCAGGAGAAGATCCGCCTCCTAGTTAACAATGCCGCCGCTGTGCCACGCTTCGGTATTGGAGGCTATGAGTGGTGGTCCGAGGCTCTCCATGGTGTTTCCGACGTTGGTCCCGGAGCTAAGTTTGGTGGTGCGTTTCCTGGTGCCACCAGCTTCCCTCAGGTCATCACCACCGCAGCTTCTTTCAACCAGTCTTTATGGAAAGAGATAGGACGGGTGAGAATAAATTAAGAATATTATGCTAATTTGAAATATGCATTTAAATCAATATATATTTATATATATTTCATTTCATGTATGAAATGAAATATATATATATTTTGTTAAAAGTTTTACATATTACTGTGTCTGCGTATTTATTGATTAATACGATGATGTTCGGAAAGCTAGCTATAACCGGCGAATAAAAAAATTACGTTTATTATGATCAGAAAATAATGATAATACATTTGTTTTTTTTTTAACATAAAACAATAATAATACATTTGTTAACATATGGTACAAAAAAATACGGACAAAGGTGTATGGAGAAATATATTAATTAGAATTGTCATGACTTAAAATAAATAACAGGTTGTATCTGATGAGGCAAGGGCTATGTACAATGGAGGTGTGGCCGGTTTGACGTATTGGAGCCCAAATGTGAATATACTGAGAGACCCACGGTGGGGCCGTAGCCAGGAAACTCCCGGGGAAGATCCTCTGGTCACCGGAAAATACGCGTCCAGCTACGTCCGGGGACTTCAGGGCGACGGCGCCGGTAACCGCCTCAAAGTCGCCGCATGTTGCAAGCATTACACTGCTTATGATCTTGATAACTGGAATGGCGTCGACCGTTTCCATTTCAACGCTAAGGTAAATCTTATACACATTTTATATATGTATTATGTATAGCTAATTATATGCATGTGTGTTTTTTTAAGTTTTGACTGCATGTGTTTGTATCTAATTCTTCTTTTTTTTGTTGGTTAAAGAATGCCAAACTTCTTCGGATTTAGTAGTTAGACACTATAACTCTTATAATTGTCTTTTTTTGAGAACAAGTCTCATAACTGTCTGGAAATCAAATGTAACCAACACCATGCAAATGCAAATAAACTCAAAACATAATAATCTAAAAGAAACCTCATGAATGATGTGTATAAATAACTTGAGGTTTATAATATGCTTCTTTAAAAAATATAGATAGCTAATAGGTAAGTTAATTATTAGGTTTTGTTATTTAATAAGTTTGTGATGGATATAGGTCACCCAACAAGATTTAGAGGACACATACAATGTACCATTCAGAGCTTGTGTTGACGAGGGAAATGTCGCCAGTGTTATGTGTTCGTACAATCAAGTCAATGGAAAGCCAACTTGTGCTGATGAAAATCTCTTAAAGAACACTATCCGTGGTCAGTGGCAACTCAACGGGTAAGATCAATAGTTATCATACTCAATGGTTCATATTAACTTGACCCTTATCACACATCAGCTTAATATTACTGCATGTAGGTACATTGTATCAGATTGTGACTCGGTCGATGTTTTCTTCAATCAACAACACTACACGGCAACTCCAGAAGAAGCCGCCGCGGCCGCAATTAAAGCTGGTAAGTTGTTTGCCACCGTTGATTTTAAAGTTCAGTCCACAAGGATTCATGCTGGCCCTGAGATTTTAAGGAATATAAACAATTTAGTAAAGATTTTTAATAAATCTTATAAATTTCGGGGCTTATGTTTATGTATATATTCTCTAGAATGATTTTTTAATAAATCTTATAAATTTCGGGGCCTTATGTTTATGTATATATTCTCTAGAATAGAGATTATAAGTCAATATTCCACTTGAATATGTCCACTACTAGACCTCTTGATCACTTTGATAAAAACATTGTGTCGTTTTATAGGTCTGGATTTGGATTGCGGGCCGTTTTTGGCGATCTTCACCGAAGGAGCAATAAGGAAAGGATTGTTGACTGAGAACGACGTTAATTCAGCACTTACCAATACTATAACGGTCCAGATGAGGCTTGGTATGTTTGATGGTAATCTTGGACCTTATGCTAATCTTGGGCCTAGAGATGTTTGCACTCCGGCTCATCAACATTTAGCCCTTGAAGCGGCCCATCAAGGAATTGTTCTTCTCAAAAATGATGGTCGCTCTCTTCCACTCTCACCTAGGCGCCACCGTACCGTCGCCGTGATTGGACCTAACTCTGATGTAACTGAGACCATGATCGGAAACTATGCAGGTTGATAAGATAATTCATTGTAAAATATATTAATATCAGTTACACAATATTAAACTATTTTTTTTTGTTAGGAAAAGCTTGCGCCTATACTACACCGTTACAAGGAATCTCAAGATATGCAAAGACACTTCACCAATTTGGTTGTTCTGGCGTGGCTTGTGCAGGAAACCAAAGGTTTGGTTCAGCGGAGGTGGCAGCGCGTGAAGCTGATGCAACGGTTCTTGTGATGGGATTGGACCAGTCAATAGAGGCAGAGACACGTGATCGAACCGGACTACTCTTACCAGGTTACCAACAAGACCTTGTGACCCGTGTGGCTCAAGCTTCCAAAGGTCCGGTCATTCTAGTTCTTATGAGTGGTGGACCTGTAGATGTATCTTTTGCTAAGAATGATCCACGTGTTGCTGCCATTATATGGGCCGGGTATCCTGGTCAAGCTGGTGGAGCTGCCATTGCCGATATCATTTTTGGTTCTGTTAACCCTGGTACATTCCTGATTTAATTACATTTTTTTGGGTTTTTGCTTAGTATCATTTAGAATATTCTCAAACAGTATTTTTAAGTCTTTATCACTAATTTTATTTTAAAAAAATTGAAATAGCTATTTTTATTTTAAAATTTTTATTTTAAAAAATTAATAATTAAACTCATCTCAAAACTGCACCCGATAACTCTAAAAACCTAAATCTAAATTAGTTAATACATGAAGAATAAGTATATATTTTTAATAAAACTTATTTTGATTATTATTTTTTTGAATTTTATTTTAAAAATTTAGTGTTATCATAGAACATTTTTCTAATCATCTCAATATTAAAATCAAAATTAATTATCAAGATATATTGAATATTTTATGTATTTTATGATAGGAGGAAAACTACCAATGACATGGTATCCACAAGACTATGTGGTAAAAGTTCCAATGACGTTAATGGGATGAGAGCATCTGGAGATTATCCAGGAAGGACCTACAGATTCTATAAAGGTCCAGTGGTATTTCCATTTGGGTTCGGTTTAAGTTACACGACCTTTACTCACAGTTTAGCCCAAAGCCCACTAGCCCAACTATCGATTTCACCATGCAAACTCAACTCTGCCATTTTCAACTCCTCTAACTCCATCAAAGTGTCTCATGCCAAATGCGAAACATTTCCAAAAATTCCTATCCACGTTGAAGTTTCAAACACCGGTGGATTCGACGGAACCCACACGGTGTTTGTCTTCACCGAGCCGCCGAGGAACGGGATGAAAGGATTGGGTGTGAACAAACAGTTGATAGCGTTTGAGAAGGTTCATGTCACGGCAGGTGCAAAACTGACGGTTCAAGTCGATGTTGATGCTTGCAAGCATCTTGGTGTAGTGGATGAGTATGGTAAGAGGAGAATCCCAATGGGTGAACATAAGTTACACATTGGTGACCTTAAACATACCATTTTGGTCCAACCGAAACTTTAACGGAGGCATATAAAAAAAGAAAGCAACAAATAAGGAAACCCTTTTAATGAAGTAGAGTGTTTCCTCCTCTTATTTATATTATAGACTGCTCAAATTACTAGAGAAAAGGTTTCAGTCTGTATAGAAGCATCAAAGGTCGCTTCTTGAATTTGTGGTTTTCTTTTAATTTTATTTTCGTGTCAATTGTCAAAGATATTGTAACTTATGGCTCCCAAAATATATAAGGATCCTTTGTAAGAAGTTGAAGCTAAGAAAAATGAAATGAATACATACCTTATAAGTCACTTGGAACTCTCTTGTGAGATGGTGTTTACTTATTTCTGTTTGATCAGCCACTCATCTGTTGATCTTTGCAAGCATTTTTTTTTTTGAAAAACACTGAGAAGAAAGTGTCTGTAACTCGACTATTAGTATGAATATAGTTAACTTCAGTAACAAAAATAGCGAAAGAAATAAATAGTTATAGCTTTTTTGTTTCGGAAATACTTTAAATAGTTTTAAAATAATTTTTGTCACAAAATAGATTTTAAAAAAAAGAAAATAATCAAAATATTTTATTAAAAGTGCAAATGTATAAATTAGGTTAACTAATATAAACTTAATGTTTAGATTTATGTGGTAGAGTTTTTAGGATGAGTTTAAAACTTTTAAAAAAAAATATATTATTTTTATATATAGTAAAATGCTTTTAGTCATTTTTAGAGATTATTTTGGTGAGCAAGATTTAAAAAAGTTATCTGAGAATTCTGTTTTAGTGTGATGTGTAAAAAGAATATACCTTATTTCGTTCGGACGCATATTCGCTTGTATTAGTTTTGAGCATATACACAATTGATCTATACGTTAGACTGATTGGGTCAGTGTGTTTAAAGAAAAAGAAGTGCCAGTTGTGGGCCATGTCCATGTGCATCCGGTATCACACATGAATCGTGATGACGGCTTCACACCCATTCAATTATACCAAATTTTCTCTGCGTTTTCATGTGGTAAGTCGTGTAGCGTTTATAGAGGATAATATCGATAGCCCGCCTCGTTTTTCATTCTCTTCTTAATATTTGACGATATAATTGTTTATTATGTCATCGTACTGGTGATGTTTAACATTGTGACTAGGGTGCGATGATCTCAGCAACTGGATTATCCTGGCAAAGAGTGTAAGCCCATCACCATTGTCCCTGATGCATTGCTTTTTAGAGGCTTAAAAGGCATTATTTGAGTTTTCATTTTATGATTTCGAAAACACCAAAGAGTAATCATATTCTTTGTTCATCACCAAAAAAAAAACATTTTTTAAGACAAAACAATATTGTACTGCTTGGTAGAGTACGGAGTTCAAGTGTATATGATATATGGTTACATGCAGGACATGTCGATGGATGAAATAGGTAAGGTTATTGATTGCTCAAGTGCTTATATATGCAAAACGAAAGGGTATTTATATCAAAGGTCAGATTTATGTAAGTTGGTGAAAGGATCGCAGGATCCTCATGGACCTGCATGGCCATTATAATAACTTCTTCCCTAGCTCTTCATACGCGTGGACCCAAAATTTAAATATATATAATAATTTCATTCAATATAAATCAAAAAAATATCTGTAACGATATATATGGTAAGTTTTTGTTAGACATCTGCGATGATATTCTACTAAAGAGTCTAATTTATAAAATGCGTTTGAAATTTTTAATACAATATTATGAAGAAATGTAGGGAAATATCAAAACATGTTGCAAAAGAAATAAACAACACAACCGTTCATAAACCTTAGACAAAGTCCTGTAGAGATAATTTCCATTGTAGACTCAATTCCTGATTCGACTAATTTTCTTATCGCGTGTTGTAATGCAATCAGTACTCAGAAGAATTGTTTTTCGAGTAAAAAAATGATGAGCCGTACGTAAGTTTTACAGCAGATAATTAATCAAAAACTTTTTTTTATCACATGCATATAATCCATCAAAACAGTAAAATATAATTCTTAAAAAAAAAGTATATTTGAAATATATGTTTTGTATTTACTATGAAACTTTTGTTAGTTAATCCCATAGACAATATTTGCAAGGTAATTTTGACACATGTCCTCTCTACAATCAATTTTACAAAATAAATGTGACATGACACACAAGAAAGATGACGTGTCGTATACACTACAAGAAAACGTGGGCATAACGACCACACATTTAGAGGTTATCTGGTCGTAAATGTCCTTTTACGACCACATAACAACGAAAAGCGTTTAGTCGTTATTAGCCCGTCGTAATTCAATTTTGGTCGTAATGTAGATTTAAATATTACGACTAAAAATTTTGGTCGTAACACGGATGTAAAACACGTAGTCGTACATTAGAGGTTGATTTGACGTAAAGTTACGTCCACTATATTAGACGTAAATTGGTCGTAAATTCTGGTCGTAAAGTAGAAGTCAAATCCAACGTAAAACAGTATTTAAATGGAGGTAAAATGTACGACCACATAACCTCGATTCTTGAACCATAGACACAACTTGGTCGTAAAATGTACGACTAGATAACTTCGGTTTGATTTATTTAGTACGACCACTTCACCTCTAGAAATAAAATAAAATTTTACCTTTTAAAATTCACAAATTTAAAAATTTTAATTTACGAAATTTAATATTTAATTAAAAATCCTTCAGTTTCGAAAATATATAGATCATTGAACGTCGAGGTCTCCACATTTCCGCAAGGGCTGTGCCAGAGCTAGTAGCTGATGGATCTGACGACGACGAACCGAGAAATGTTTCGCCGTAAGAAGCAGTTTGGCTTCTCGCTGCGTGATTTCTTAATCTCTTTCTCCCGGACATATCTACATATACAAAGTAAAATTATGATTAGAAACAATTAATTCCAAAATAATTTTAAAAGTAATTAAATACTAATTATCTAATATAAATAATCTAATCCTGTGCTAAACCAATTCCAAACCTAATCTAAATACCACCTAAACTAACCACCTAAACTAACCACCTAAACTAAAAACTAAAACTAAAACCGAAAAAAACATACTTGAAGAGAGGGAAAGTGGTGGCTAGTGAGAGAGTATGGTGAACAACGAAATAAGCTCTGCTTGACGAGTTTATATAGGGATTTACCTGTGGTCGTAATGTGGTCGTAAACTACTTCTAGATTACGACCAAAATGAATTTACCACCAATTTGGGACCACCTGTTACGACTAATCAACAACCACCAGTGACGACATTACGACCAATTAGATTCTATATATATTTACGACCACTTTGGGACCAAACATTTACTTCTACGTTACGACAAAAGAAGGTCAAATTCAAACATTACATCCCATTTACCACCAAAAAGAAAGTCATTAAAAAGAATATTCCTAAGACATGTATAAATATCTTAGGCAAAGGTTCCATAGAAATATTTCAAATCTATGGAAGCATTTGTCTAAGATATTTTTACAAATATCTTAGGCAAAAACTAAACTATATGTTTTTTACAAATAATTTTGTGTTTTGATGTTTAAAGAAATAGATGTTTTGTTTATGTCTTGATGTCCAATTTCGAATAGGACTTAGTATTTATAGGGAATTTTTACGACCAAAAAGGGACCAATTTTTAAAATATATATATGTTACGACCAACCTGGGACCACATGTTTTTTACGACCAAAGAGGGACCAACAGTTACGACCAGACTGGGACCACCAGTGATTTACGACCAGACTGGGACCACCAATGATTTACGACCAAAGAGGGACCAATATTTATGACCAGAGAGGGACCAACAGTTACGACCAAAAAGGGACTACAGTTGTCTATACCCTATGTCCGAAACCCCAAACCCCAAACTTCGTTGCCTTCATTACTCTTAACCTCAATATATCAGAAAATTCTAAATTAATATTAAAAATACTAAAACTCTAAAAGTATTAATTATACAAAACTTCAAAAACATTAATACAATACAAAATACATATATATATATATATATAAATGTTATTACTCGTCATCATCTTCTGAACCATCATCTATTTCATCATTTTCTTCAAATTCATCTTCATTGCCTTCATCCGCTAAATCCTCTGGAAGATCTTCATATCCTAGGTTCTGAGGATCAACAAGTAAAATTTCATCAACAGGTTGTTCAGGCACTGCCACTTCGTTAACGGCATCTCCTTGCAAAGGCGGTTGTTCATCGTCACTTATCACTACACGACCCGAGGTGTAACTTTAATAGCGGCTAACCATGATATTCCAGATTTTCTAATCCGGGGATATGGAATAAAACAAACTTGGTCTGCTTGAGCTGCCAAGATGTAGGGCTCAAATTTGTTGTACCTCCGTCTTGAATTGATATCCACAACTCCAAATTTGTTATACTGAATACCCCTATTAACCGTCGGGTCGAACCAATCACATTTGAAGAGGACACATTTCATCTTCACTAATCCATGGAATTCCACCTCGATGATCTCTTGCAAGATTCCGTAGAAATCTGTTTCGCCTTTTACACATACTCCATAGTTCACCATTGCTCGACGACTTCCATACTCGTAAGTGTGAAAAGTGTAACCTCGTGTGAAATACATAGGTGCTGTGGTCACCTTAGCAATTGGACCTTGTATCAATTCATGAACCCACGCACTATAATATGGATCATCATACTTAACCTGTACATGTATAAGTGGTTTAATTCATAGTTAAAATAACATCATATATATATATATATATATATATTAATTATATATATGTTGGTTTACCTTGTTTTTAACCACTTCACAAAGTGTTGATCTTTCCTTTTGTTGAGATCATTAATTGATATTCCTGGTAAATCTTCTTCAACTTGTGCAACGAAATCGCTGTTTTAACAAAGGATAGATCATCAAATATTAATTAAATATCATATCAAACATGTAATTTTAACTTATATAATTAATTACCACGTGCATGTAATATTAATTAAATATCATATCAAACTATGTTACTACGAATAAACTACCACGTGCATGTAATTTGGTCGTTAATGCGAAGCTACATATTTGGTTGTAACTCCGTAGTCAACTAACTTCTACTTTACGACCAATTTTTCTTTTGGTCGTAAATTAGAGGTTAAGTTACTTTTGCTTTACGACCAACTTCTGTGGTCCCAATTTTACTTCGGTTTTACGACCAATATCTCTTTGGTTGTTAACTGGTCGTAACACAGACGGAAAATTACGACCACCATTTTGTGGTAGTAACTGTTGGTCGTTAACCAAACGTTTTCTTGTAGTGATAGTTAAATGTGATATGGATAATTCTAATTAATGATGATTTATATTTTTGGTAAGGTTTTTAGAATATGGTAATAGAATATACATCATCATTAAAGTAAATCTATTCATAATATAATAATATTTTATTTTTTTGAAATATTATTTATTTATACTACCAAATATATTTTCAAAATTTTCTACGATATTTTAAAAATTATAGTTTTTAGTCGTAATACCATTATCTTTTTATATCTATAGATTTTAGAAATATCATCAGTTTTATTTTTTGATAATTATATAACTTTTATAATAATTTTTAGTTAATTTTATACAAGTTGATTAGTATATTTATCCAAAAAATAGATAAAAATCTATCTAAGATTACAATTTATTTATATATAGATCTATTTTTAATAAAATTTAAAATACAAAATTATTTAATTTATTTTAATTTTAATTAGGTGCAACTAAATCAAAATTTATTTTAAAATATTGTTTAGAAAATAATAAAATTTAAAATATTTTTAAATATAATTTAAATTTAAAATTTTTATTACTGCACAAGGTGAAGAAAAACACCTAGTAAAACTGATAAATTATCAACTTTTTAAAAATAACTATACTTAATTATTCAAATACTACTAGTTTAAAATTATGGAAAGTGACTATTCATAAAAGTTGATTTCTCCATAATCAATTCTTTTTTGATAATTCAAAAGTATGTGAATCCGAAAACCCGACTAATCTTTTTGAGGACGGTCTATCGGTGATATGCAAACTCAACTACTCTACGTAAGAATCAAATATCCATATCTAATTAATCACACATATGGATAAATCTAAATGGGATTTTGAACTTAAGTACTTATTAATACCTTTCTAAACTTGCCATACTACCTGATTATATCCGCGTGGTTTTTATAATCAATTTGTAATATGTTTTTAAAATATATATATATATATATATGTGAAACACATAAATATTATCTTTTAGAAATCGATTGAGAATAGGTGAATATTTAATAATATTAGATTTCTTCTATGAACTTTACAATGAATAGAGTTGAAAGGGGAAGAGGGAGAGAGAGAGAACGAACGGTGAGAGACAAAGGACAAAAAGAATTTAGAGCAGTGCCTTAATGGCAAATCTTTTGCTCGTTGTTACTAAAGAGACTCGTGATGTCTACGTGATTGGCTCGTATATAATGTTGTCATCCTTATGTCATTCACTGTTTCTACATTCAAAAATTTACTTATGAAATTTGATATATTACGAACACTCGAATGTTATTTTTACTCATGACGCGTATGAGCACAGCACAGTAATTCTTTTTCATAGTTGTGGATATAATTTATTTGTAAAGTAATTATTATAAGTTAAGCAAAAAAGAAAAGAAAATGGATCGTGTAACCTCGTACACTGAAAGCATAATTAAATGAACTATTCAATCAAAATGAGCATATAATACATGATTTAGAATGTTGATATTTTGTTATTAGTTTACTTTTTACACTATCCCCGTTGATCATTCCGCTAAATTCTACTAATATTTATATATTCCACTCACCTCATGATATGTATATGTATTCTTTCACAAGGACATTTATTTTCTACTATATGAACTTTCATTTGACTAAATGAATTTTCGTTTAACACAGACATAAGTATGACCTAAAATATGATTTGTTTTATTTTTTGATCATTGTATTTTTAATGTTGTTTTAATCTACTAATAAATTTCTTTAGTTTTTTTTTTGTAACACTATAAATTTCTTTAGTTAAACCTAATAATATGTAACATTCTATCCACCTCATAGTCGTTTATACATTATTTTGACATCTATTTTGCTTTATGTCACATAAGAGCCTTGTGTTTTTTTTTCCAAGTCTGTAAGGTGGGCTACTAAAAAGAGTAATGGAAAAAAAGGGATAGGATGAATATAGGAAACGTACGATTAACACCAAACTAAAAAAATAAGTACATATGAACCAACAGCTCAAGAAAGCCGTTGGGATCCACCTACCTTCTGATGGTACCGGAATTAACCGATCCATATGTGATTATCAACAAGTAAACCAACAAACAATTCAAATTAATACATGAATGTGGTCCAAGTTATTCCACATAAACGAATAGCCATTGTGACCGAATCTACTATTCATTAGACGTGTTCGTTTCATTGACTCTTGTTGATATTTCTATACGGTGTTGCACTAATGTTCTTTGTCCTACCAATTCAGAATTTAAATCCATTTACAGAAACGGTCAAATATTTCTACTTCGCGCTACATTCAAATATCTTAGAAAGTGTATACACACTAATTAATTTGTTAATTATACCATTGAACACTTAATTAAAACCTTTTTATATTCTCGGAGTCCGGCGTCCGAGGTCAATCGACTAGTCTGACGAATTTCACAACAGCCGCATATTCTTAACAATTTAAGACAATTCAAATGGCCAGCGGACACCAAACCAGCGCTTCGTCCTATTGGATTTTTTCCCTCAAGCGTCACACTGGACTACCACGACTCGTTAAATTAAGACCTCTTGAGGAGATTTCTTCTTAGTGCTTCTAGATACACTCATTAAATTTGCATAAACAAGTAGGTATAGGCAGACAACTACATTACATTTCCATGTATATGCAAGTACGTATGTAGGTATAACAGCATACATGATAATAAATATCTCGTAAGCACGGAAAAGGGTGGAAGAAGATGTACGTGGAGTGTCTATTGTGCGATGGTTTTGAGGATGGACACAATACATAACTTTTGATACCCTGCAACGTGGTCTCATTCCTTCACCTATCTTTCCCTTTTGTCCTCTCTCTCTATATTAATCACCTGGGTGATTGCTTCCATTCACTCACTCTCACTCACCTTCTCTCACTCAGGGGTCCAGAAAGTGTTTTTCTCTTTTATAGTTCTTTCTCTTTTTGAGAGAGAAATATTAGGAGGAGATGGGAAGGGCTCCTTGTTGTGAGAAAATAGGACTCAATAGAGGGAGATGGACCACCGAAGAAGATGAGATCCTCACTAAGTATATTCAAAACAATGGTGAAGGTTCTTGGAGGTCTTTGCCTAAGAAAGCTGGTTGATGTCGGATAAGTTTAATCCTTAAGTTGTTGTAGTACTTAAGGTGTCAATCCAAACTCTAGTGATTCTAAGCACTAAGAATACAGATCATTTGGCTTAATCTAAGTGCAATCAAATGAGGTTTGTTGTAGCAAGAAACAATGTGAAATAATCGAGTTTTAAAACAATATAACAAAGAAGAACCAAGGGACTTAGTAATCGATTTCAG
>CAJHQP010007406.1:0-32465 GCA_905132765.1 Moricandia arvensis | reverse complement strand
TTCTGGTTTGCTAGTGATCAAAGCATTACTTTTTCCTCAATACCTCCGTCACAAATTTAACCCTCCTCTACTATATGGGCCACGCTTATTTTCTTTATCTGGGATTATTTCTCTTTCTTACATTTTCTACTATGTTGTGGAATTATTTTGCGTTTTTATTAGGGCTTAGCTCAAAAAACTAAGGCTGGCAAAGCTTGTATTTTTTGGATTCTCATGTTTTTAAATAGAAGAATGTTCACAAAAAAAAAAAAAAAAAAGATGGATGATATAGTATGACATGAAGCATATATAGTGTTTGATGTGAAACAAGGTGTGTGCGCTTGAGTTCTAAAACTCAATTATCAAGAGAAAGATTGTTAGTGCTTTGAAAACGAAATCTTAGAAGCTGAAGAAATACAACGATTTGAGGTGTTCAGAATTAGTTTACAAAGTAATACAAAAGGTAATACGTAATTTTATAAGATCTAGAGCTATGTGGGAGTTCGTGTATTGACTGCTTGAATTTTGGGAAAGGAAAGATAATATATTTTTAAGACAAATTAATGTTTTCCATTAAGTGAAAGAAAATTTGCTTGAAGAGGAATTTGGTCATTAAGGAAAATAAAGTTTGTTTAAAAGAAAATGGAAGATTCATAAGGAAATCTTTACTCATGTAAAGATAGCCACGACCTGACCTATTAAATATAAACTAGAGCTTGACCCGCACGCCCGCGCGGGTATTCATTTTTACGTTTTAGATATTAATATTCGGTTTTTATGATTAGTGTTATATGTTTTAGATGTGTGGCGGTATAACTAATTGTACTCAAAGAAATCTGACTGAATCACGTAATAAAATTATTTTTGATACAAATATCCGAACCCGTTTCAGATACATTGGTTATTTAGATATTTCTATGTTTTAACACATCAAGATTAAAATCATTCAGACCCGTGATGATACAACTCGAAATCCACACATAAATTTATAATATCCAAGTGGAGTCTAATTTGAAAACCCTAAACAAAAATGATCCCGAAAGAAACAACTTGTACATGAATAAATACATTAATGTCTGTACCTGATTGATTCTGTAAATAATTTTTAAAATAAACTATTTCTATATGTTTGGCTAAATAAGAGAAATAGAAAGAATTTTTTGTTTAGTAAAATAGTTATATGGAGTGAAACATTAAATGACAATAAATATAATATATTTTAGTTATTTTGATTTAAGTTATTATTTTGTTCACATAAACTCTGCCTTTGAATTATGTGTTTTGCTACGTAATTTTTCATAGATTGGAACTAAGATAAAAGAAAGTTTAGTAAAAGAGATATGCAAAATCCGGTTATTTTACATTTTTGATTTTTATAATTTGCAAAAAGTTAATCTTAATTAACTAATAAATAAAAATATTCACTATTGCTTTTATAGTAATATAATTAATGATTTGATGTATTATTAAGGTAAATATAATTAATTATGTGATTTAATGTTAAAGTAATATACTTAATAAAATCACTAAAATGATATTATACTGCTATCCATGTTTCCAAACCGTTTTCATTTAAACTGTTATCTATGTTTCCAAATAGTTCTCATTTAAACTGCTATCTATGTTTCCAAACACTTTCTATTTAAATTGCTATTCATGTGTCCAAACAATTCTATTTTGTACTTCTGTTTTAATAAGATAGACTAGGTGTTTTCCTGCACCATGTGCAGAAATAAAATTTTAAATTTAAATTACATTTAAAACTAAATTTAAATACATTTAGTAATTTAGAAGATTGATTATCTTTATCTTTACATTGAATAATATTTAAATATAATTTAAATATTAATATATTTTAATTATTTCAAATATATACATCTTATTACTATTTTCTTTGTTTTGTAATTTAAAATTAATTATAAATATTTAAATAATTATCTTTAATATAAGCTAACTTTAGATTATTACTATATTTAGAAAATTTGTCAAAATATATCCATGTTATTATAATCTTTATATCATATAATAATTTTTTAACTGTAATATTTTATTTTTAAGAGAATATGATAATGAATTTTTTTAAAAAATAATATATATTTTAAAATATATTTTTGTTTAGATAGATCAACTTTTAGAATTTCGAAGCACATATAATTTTCCAGAATTTTTTATTTGCAAAATTCAAAACATTAGAAATACTAAAATATAAAGAACTTGAAATATGATGAAATATTTGTTTTTTACAATTTTACCATAAATTTTTATTATAACCATTAAAAATATGTAAATACTAAAATAATAAATACATTTAGTTGTTTTTTTAGTAAATTGTTCAAAATATAAGTTTAATATAATCTCAGATTAAATTATTTATTTATATTTTTGATGATTGTAATAATTGTATAGTTAATGTTGTATATTTGAATTTCCTTAATTAATTTTATGTAATATTGTTTAGCCATGTCATAATTATGTAGGATCCATGTCATCATTTAAGTGAGACATGTCATCATTTTTTTGCTAGATTGATTGTGGTGATGACATCTAAGCAAATCACTTGGTAAATAATGTCTAGGGGACTAGGGGATAGGTATTGAGAAGGATTGTATGTACTTAATACAATAGAAAGAGAGCTTCAGTCAGAGGAGTTTTGGGTTCTTATTGAAAAAAAAAACATATGAGATTAAAAGGGTTTCACTGAGAGGTTCTTGTGTTGTGTATAGATCCTTGAGATGCTAGATCAATAAGCGAAAGCGTGTCTTAAAGTTATTCAAAAAATGTTTTAGTTGAATCATGTAAGTACACTTAAAAAGATCAACAAGTAATATATATTATCTGTAGAGTATTTTCTTGTATTTTTTCTTGTAGAATGGCTTTTATCGTGGTTAGTTACTTAGTTATTGCACTTTCGAAAAAAATTAAGTGGCTTGACCCGTTTCGATTTTTAGAGCATGATTAATGGAGGAGACCCATTTAGAATTCTTAGAGCATGATTTGACAATTTTTAGTTAAGAGACGTTTTTTATATCTTTTATTTAAAAGATATTTTTTAATTTTTCTTAGTTAAAATTAATACACGTATCTTATATTATACTAAAAACCCTACCATAAAAGACCTTATTGATCATGGTCTTAGGGGTCACTAATTTCGCCACTACTCAAATCTCACATGTTAAACCTCATGCATACACCATAAGAAAAAAATATGCACTAGAGCTATAAGTTTTCTATGTACACTGGAGTATGTAGATATGCTTAATACCTTTTAAACATAAAATATATACGTAAATACCAACGTTAATTAAATATAGAGGTGTTCCAAATTAAAAGAGTAAATATAGAGATTTTGAGATGGAGAGTGGTCCAGTTTGAGTCTATCGCTGACCGACTTGTAAGAGAGGAACAGTCGTGTGTGAAGAGAGAGAGATTCCCTCTTTGCCAGCTTTCTTTTTGGTCTTATCCTACAGGACTATTTGCTACAGCCCAAAAGCTTACTATCAAAATAATAAAACAAAATGTTATTTATTAAAAATTATACCGACGGCCCTAAAAAAGAACAAATCCTTTATGAAAGTTTCTTGGAAAATATGGCCATCCCATTTTTCAACCCATCAAATAAGTGAAATATCTTGTTGTACTTCTCCATAATGTCTTGTGGAATATTACGATAAACTGTAAAATGTTCGTCAAATTCTTTTTTTAAAGGAAAAAAAAAATATATATATATATATATATATTATGTACAATATTTGAACTTATTGTGTACTCTACAACAACTGTATTAACACACACATATATATATATATATATACTCATCGGCTTACAAAATAAAATATTAATTATTCTTAGTTTCAAATTATATATTTCTGCCAATTTGGTGTATTCAGTGTTCTTTAAACGGTCTCTCTATATATATCATACCGTAAGTATATTATTAGTTACATTGATACTTGTTTTCTTCTTCATAAACTCTCTCTGTCTTTTTGCTCTCAGATCTTTACTTGATTTAGTAGAGAACTGTGAGACAAATAAAAGAGTGTTTCTGTATATCTCTCTGTCCAACTGTTTTGTCTTCTTACTTCAAAACTCTCTCTCCCTCCCTCTCTTTACCACTTTTCTCTCAACTAAACCAACATGATGATGCCAGATGATGATCATCAACTCTCATTCCCCAGTTATGTCCTTCACCAAGAACAGATCACCCCAAATCCTAACCCTAACCCTAATCCTACCTCTTCAAACTCAAACAAAAGGAAAAGAAATCTCCCGGGAAATCCAGGCATGCACACACAGACTTTTCATATTCTATAGATGTGTTTCTTAATATTTATTTTAATCTATTTCGATCTTGAATAATATTCTTGTTCCAAGTTTGGGCCATTTTAGTTTCTTTGTATAATGATTTGCTCTCTTTTTTATTAATGGTTCTAACTTGATATATTAAACCAAAAAAAATATATACATAAATATAGATCCAGATGCAGAAGTCATCTCTCTATCGCCAAACTCGCTTATGACAACAAACCGGTTCATATGCGAGGTCTGCAACAAAGGGTTCAAGAGAGACCAAAACCTTCAGCTTCATAGGAGAGGACATAACCTTCCATGGAAGCTAAAGCAAAGGACGAACAAAGAGCAAGTGAAGAAGAAAGTGTACATATGTCCCGAGAAGACCTGCGTACACCACGACCCGGCTAGAGCCCTCGGGGACTTAACTGGAATCAAGAAGCATTTCAGCAGAAAACATGGAGAAAAGAAGTGGAAATGCGACAAATGTTCCAAAAAATATGCTGTCATGTCTGATTGGAAAGCTCATATTAAGATTTGTGGTACCAGAGAGTATAGATGTGACTGCGGTACCCTCTTTTCCAGGTAAATTTTGCAACTCAGTTATAAAGTATAAAACACTCTGGTTACCTCTATATATAACTCTATGCAAACCGAATGGTTAGTTTAGTTTCGACTCAAGATTATCTCTAGTCACATATAACTCTAGTGTTTTTTGAATGAATGTTAAATTTATTCGAAAAAAAAACTCTTTCACTATGAATACTTTAGAGTATGAAGGAAACTTAGAATAGAGCTGAGATCATTAGAAAACCAATCTAACCCAAAATAAATGAAAAGATTTAGAGAATTGAAAACTTGGAATTGATTTAGTTTCTTTGATGAATGAATTGAAACAGGAAAGATAGTTTCATCACACATAGAGCTTTTTGTGACGCTTTAGCTGAAGAGAGTGCTCGATTCGCCTCAGTTCCACCAGCCGCAGTCGCAACCGCATATTTGAACAATACCCCGGACGCAGAAGTCAACCTTGGAAACGTCAAGCCAAATCATCAGCAACCAGGTTACAACATAAATGACTTCATGGGACAATCCTTCACCAACCAGCTTCCTTTACATGCCAACGTTTTCGCCTCCTCATCATCATCGCCATCCCCTCGTAGTGCATCCGATTCGCTTCAAAATCTATGGCATTTACAAGGACAATCATCTCATCAGTGGCTTCTCAACGAAAACAACAACAACAGAAACATTCTACAAAGGGGGTTCACCAATACTAATCAAGAAGATGAGGACACTAAGAAGGGAATTATTAGTAATGGCGCCTATTTGTTCTCTTCGGACGCACGTACCAACTATGATCAAAACGGTGGACAAGTACTAGCATCCATGTCAGCCACGGCATTGCTACAGAAGGCTGCTCAAATGGGATCAAAGAGATCATCATCATCAAGCTCCAACAATTGCACGGCTCCTTTTGGTCTAATGACTACTTCCTCCACCTTCAACAAGAAACATATGGAGAATGATATCAAAACTAAGGAAGTTGATGAAAGAGGCTTCACAAGAGACTTTCTTGGTGTGGGAAGTCAGAACCGTCCTTGGCCACTATTGATGATCAACCATAATCTTCCCGACACGACTCACCCGACCACGACCGACGGTGCACCAACCGTCGACGTGAATCACAGTATGTTATATTTTTGATTATGAATATATATCAAGCAAAGGCAAGAATCCTCCGTTTACGATATTTTCTAAATGCAGAAACTATGTAGTCCTAAAGACGAGTGAACAAATCAAGCACGCCAGCACAAGATGAAGAAAATTGTTAAAGACAACATTTCTGACTCGAAGAGAATCTGAGTCAACTCGGCACTGTTCACTGGGTCCTCTCGCTTGACAAAGATGGCTATTTGGGTCCACTCCTGCATGCATGGCGAAACATCTGACCATGCATGCACAACAAACCATACGCTATGTCTTTTCTTATTCTTCTTTTTTTTTTTTCTTTTCTTGTAATTATTTCATGGTTTTAGTAGTGAAAAAAGACTCTAAAAGAAACGAGGACAAGCGTGTACGTGAATTATGTTAAGACTTCAGGTAATTGTTTGATCTCTTTTTCTGGTTGAAGGTTAAACTTTTGAAAGTTTTTATTATTACTGTGAGATCTGCGTGTACAGTCGGGTTTATGTTATGGTTATATTTTTTAAAAATAATTTTATCTGAGTTTATTAGTGTTATAATTAGAAACGTAAATGATATACTTAGTTACTTGAATAAAATTTTCAAACTGAAATTATTCATTTAGTAGTTTCCTTGTTTTTCAGAATTTTCCACATCCCCTTTCAAACCCCTTATAATCCAAAAGTGAGGCGAAATCCCAACTTTTGTAACTCACGATAACATTTTTTTAGGTAAAATGTTAAGAGTCACGATACCATTTCATTCACGTATGATATTACAACATTCATGTTCTCATTGGAACACTATCATGTAGGTCATTTAATATTTCATGTTGGTAGCAAGGTGTTTACATCAGTTACTAGGCTAAATCTCCATGCTCTCCCCGCTCCTTATTCTTCTTTACTTTTATGTTAAACCCCTCTCGAAACTATCAACCACAACTCCAACCCCTCTCATCCATTTTCGCTTGAACATGACGCGATGATGAATTTGACATTAATTATTAATTAAGATGGTCGTAGCAAATTTTTTTCATCTAACTAATGTTAAGTTAGACGGACTTCCAACCTAAAATCAATTGATGATAAATAGAGTGGTCCATTTATATTATATATTATTAAAGATTCCTTCCAATTTTCGATGTTGGACACTTTGTGTCTAATACGCCCCTTCGAGATGTTGGCTTTTTGAGAGTCAATCTCAGAATGTTCGGATTAGGATCGGTAGGCCATCTTTGGCCTAGATCGATGAAGATCGGGTTAGACTTTGTGTATCAAGGGCTCTGATACCATGTTAAGTTAGATCGATTTCTAAACTAAAACCAATTGATGATAACTGAAGTGATTCATTTATCTTATATTATACTAAGGATCCGGCCCTTTCAACTTTCAATGTGGGACACTTTATGTTTAATACATAGTATCTATAATTGTTGATTTTGTTTTGGTTTGTATTGAGAAGTACACCTCAAAGAGATGATGCTTACCGGAGAATTGGAGATACATTTTTAAAATGACAAGTTTAATAGTAAGATATTCAAAAAAAATTGACCTATCACTAAGAAAACAGTATATTCAAACTGGTATTTTTATACCATCGAGGTATACCGTATAAGTATAAATAAAGCACATTTTGGAAGAGTACTTTTAACCAATTCAGTTGATGGGTAAGAATTTTACATGAAAAGATAGGCTGTAACTGGTTATTCTTCGTAGAAATACCATGAATAAAATAAATACATATTTTGGAATAGCAAAAATTGGAATAAAATATAAATAGAACAGAGGTTGAAAGTATTAATAGAATAATTAATTCCACTGATTCCAATCATTCACAAGAGTTTATATTGTGGAACAAAAGAAACAAATTTTGCAAAGGATTTTTGTTTTTGTTTCAATCCAAAAATGAAATATATAGAATTGTTTTGGAATGATATTCATTGTAATTGAAAAAATATTTTATGGAATCTATGGAATGATGCATTCCAAACAAATCTATTCCACAAAATAGCATTCCAGTTACAACCATAGTTTGCCTACTACATGATTTGCATTCCATTTTATAAGAATGATTAATGATCTAAACCCACATATATAGGTTAATACATGAAACATAAAACTGGAGAACAAACTAACCATATATATATATAGTCAATAGCTTTCGTCTTCCAATTGATATTTACGTTTCCACCATAATATTTCCAAGTTTCTAGAGATGTACAATATCTTTGTTCTTCTTTATTCACTTTTTACTAGATAATAATACACATCGAAATGTCGGCATATAGTTTTATTTCCTGAAAAGGTATAGAAGAATGACATTTTTCTCATTAATCCGCTTCCTCACCTTTGCTCATATCACACCCTCGTGTTCTTACATTAATAAACCATAGTCAAAAAAAAATCAGAAATGTTTGACCAATCCAACATGATTTTCTTGTCATTGGATATTTGTTGCAAACTTAATTTCGAATTCCAGAGAGAATTCTTGAATACAGTGAAATTAATTCAAACAACAGTTAAAGCTAATAAAAATATTTCACACACAGTCACTTCCTCTATAGAAACAGATCATAGAAAAAAGTGTGTACCTTGGCGAGACTGGCGTAGAAGAACAATGGTTTCTTAATGTTGGAAATCTGAATTCAATTTCTTTTCTGAGAATCATCGGCTTAGGACACCAATGACGCAAGAAGGATGTAAAAATTCGCTTTTGTTGGAGTTGATGCTTGGGCAAAAGTTGTCCTTTCTGATTTCATAGTGGTGAAGATGTTCATGCATGCAACAAACAAGTTTATAGGCGGAGCTTCAATTAGTTACTATGAGAGCGATTTAATGCGAGTGAGTTTGAGGTGTGGTGAAAGCGACGTAAAAGCTTGGTTTAATATGGAACAACTGTTTTAAATATCTTTTCTGTATTTACCATTTTCACCACAGATTCTCAAAATATCCCGTTATTATCTCCAAAACAAATATTTTAATCAGTCTAAACACCACTTAAAAAATTATATTTATATACTTTTCTCTTATTAGGAAACTCGCTAAAAAAAAGCTTCTCTCTTTTCGTTAGAGTATGATTATTAGGGGTTTTTAGTGGGATTTTTAAGAGGAAGGACCTACAAATTTGTTAAGAAACAATTCTAAAAATTTCCAAATAAGAATTTATTTTGCTTAGGTTTTGTAGGTCCCACTAACACGTGGCGACCTGCGATTGTTCATTTTTTTTTTTTAATCATAAGAAAAAAATTAATAAAAATCCCTAGTGGAGTTCATGCGTTAAGATGCTCTTAGAGAGAGATTATCTCTCTTTCTTTCTCTGTTCACAAACTTCTACCTTTCACAAGGAGAAAGAGATAGAGATTTGTCTTATGTTTTTTTTTTAGATGTAAAAAGCTGCTCTTCGATCGAAAGATCAATTTGTTTTTTTTTTCGCTTACGCGATTATGTTTCCGGTTAGCGTATTAGGTTTTGATTTGGCAATTTTTTGGTGTGTTTTATTCAACCAAACAGAGTTGTTCCTCATGCTTTTTCTTTTATCTCTGTATTTTGGTTGAGTTTTGATAAATCTCGATTGATCGAGATTAATCGCAGCTCTTTTTTTCAATTATATTCCTAAATCTAACTTTTCCTGTCGAGAAAGTTTTTAGGCGTTTGGGGGGTAATTTCGTGTTAGCTTTAGTCCGCTAGTCCTAAGTGGAGCGGGAACAAAGATCTTTGTGTTGTAGTATACATGAGACGACGACACGCTCCTCGTCGATAGAAGAAGAAGACCGAAAAAGAAAGAAAGGGCGATACAAAAGAAGTTGCTTCACTGGTTTCGAGGATGAAAACAAAAAGTTCCACGTGCAATGGTGTCGAAACGATGGAGATAGGGAAACGAGCTTTGGAGGTTTTACGGTGGCAAAAGCTTTAAGGGGCGGCCGTAATTGCCGTCTCAGGCTGAGGAGAACAAGAGGTGGACACGTATCCTGGGAAAGCTTCAGAAGATACCATATGGAAGATCACTAAGAGTATCTTTATTCTTAAAATCCTATTGAGGTTCTTATTTTTTTTTCTGTTTGATTTTTTTTCCTAAAAGAAGCTAATCGCGGGCTATCATGTGTTACTGGGCCCGCGAATAGTACAAAAACTCAAGCAAAATAATCTCCTAACTAAGGGATTTAAAAGCCATTTCTTAAGGTTTTGGTGGGTTCTTCATCCCTTAAAAAATCTTTAAGACCCTCCAATAATGCTCTAAGAGCATCATTATCCGGGGTCCTTAAGGGGTTTCTTAAGGCGTGGGACCCATGAACAGTGTAAGGATCGGTTACAAAAACTATAAGTTAAGAACCGGTTTTTAAAAGTTTCTTACACTGTTCACGGGCCCCACTGACACGTGTCAACTCGCGATTGGTTAACTTTAAAAAAAAAAAAAAAAAACTAAGGGTTTCTTAGGGTTAATGATGCCCTAAGAGCATCCACAATGGTGTTACCCATTGTGGATCCTTAACTATTCTTTTTTTTATTATTTTTTTTCATTTTCAGATTATTAAAAAAAAATTAATTAATCGCGGGCCGCCACGTGTCGCGGGGGCTCGCAAACAGTGTAAGGATTCCCTAAGTATCGGTTCTTATGGAGGGGTTTTAAGGATCGAATTCTTAACTATTCATGGAATCTACCAATTATTTAATTATTTTTTTCTTAAAGACTCTCCCAAGGACCTTGCATTGCGGTGCTCTAAGCGTTCACCGTTTTTTTACTGGGCTTTTAAATTATTTTACTATATGGATCTTTATTGTAACTGAAACCAATGTACGTTGGGCCCATTGGGCTTCTTTAATGAATTTGAGTCGGCAAAAAAAAACATATATATACTTTTCTCTTCTCTTCTTTCGTGCTTAAATAAAATTAGGGCTTTCTGAAGCTATAAGCACTTACTACGATGGTGAGGAGAGGTCGCAGCGGTGGTATGGGCGGAGGAATAAATCGGAGATATCTGAGTCAAGTTATGGATTCTTGCGGTAACGATTTAGCTACGGCGGAGGAAATAGTCGACGACCTTCGTTCGAGGTACGGTAATTTTGCAAGGTTGACACGTCAAGTGCTTCTGCTCAACGTCAGACATGTCCTTAGCGCCCGAAACAACAACAATAACAAGCGTGTGAAAGACAAAGAATAAGATGATGACAACAACCATGACGATGATGATTCTGATGAAAGTGCTGGTAAGATGAAGAAACAGAGACGGGTTTGATTGCCTGTCGCCACAAATAATTTAAATTTTTAGTTGCTATTTTTTCCAACAACGAAAGTATAATTGCCTGTCGACGCAGTGGATGAGAAATTCGAGTTCAGTGAAGATGGCGATGTAGATTTGAGTGATCATTGCACCATCAAGATGAGTCATTTCGAGCAAGCCTTGTCCTTGGTCTCACTATCTGTGAGCAAACAGGTAATAATAATGATGATCTCACTCACTCTCTCTGTTTTCATTCACTTATCATTGTTTGGTGTTTCTGCAGCAAATAAAACACTACGAGGAACTACGAAAGAAGCTACGCAGCACTAGAATAAACAACATGGAATAGGATCGTCTTTTGTCCTCGAGAAAAAAAGAACTCTCTTAATCTATATTAATGTTTGCAAAAAATCCCATTTTCCCGAGGCAGATGCCATATGTTTTTTTTTGTTCCAATTTGAGACAATGTAATCATGTCATAAAGTTTTGGCTGTTCCAACAAGTGTTGTCGTTAAAATTACAAGAGAAATCTTGTACTGCTGAATTGTACTTGTACATGGAAGTGTCAAAGACAAAACCAAACGTTGAGCCAAAGACAAAGCAAAGAAGTAGATCCAAAATTGCCTCTCTTTTTATTTTTTTGGTTTATAGCCTTTTCACCAACCCAATCCTTCACATATCCTTTTTTTTTCTTTAACCCAATGGCCCAAAGCTTTCAACTGAATGAACCCAAAGCCCTTCACTGACCCACCGGCCGATCCTCTCAAAAGGGTCTCTCTGATCCCAAGATCTGCCCAGCAGAAGCTGGCTACTGGTGACTTAGGCGTCCTTTAGCCCCACGAACTCATGAAGACAAACCCTTTGGTGAACAATCAGATGCTCTCCAGCATCACAATGTTGCTGCTACTCCAAAAAATGTGGAACATAACAAGGTGTGGATCATGAGCCCGAGAAGGTCCGTTCCATCGTCCCTAAGACCGTACATCATCCTCATTCATCTGAGTATCTCCACGATGTCAACAGACGACATTCCTTGATCCTGATTCTATCTAGCATTGGTGGTTAGGCAGTTGCAATTGGGTAAAAACATACTTTTTAAAAATTATATGAATATAAAAATTAACATATTTAGTTAATTTTAAATATAAATATTAATAGTAATATATATATATATATATATATATATATTTATTTAGTTTACATTGTAAAAACGTTAATACAAAAATATTAGCTATACTTCTTAGACATAAATATATATATATACGCAAAAATAAAATAATTTAATAGTATTTATATTTTGTTATAATAATATCATTTTAATAATTTATAACTTTAGTATTTATATTAAATCGCTATTGCATTTGATTGTTAATCGGTTATTATAATATTTTCCAAACATAATAATTTTAACTAATGTATTAATTATATAAATCGTTTAATAATACTTAAAATTGCAGTCACTAGCATTTGCGAACTTTCACAGCCGCATCTGCATACGCAACCATTCCATCTACACTCGTAAGAACTTGAAATTTTAACGTTAAATACTCCAATCAAGACCTACATCATATTTTTAAAAGAAAAATGACATGTGATAATTTTAAAAAGGTTTTTGTCACGAAATAGTTTTTATGTAAAAAAACAATTCAAATTTTATTTAGGGCAAATCTCCTAAATAACCCTTTTTGAAGTTTTTGTCACAAAAATAACCTTCAAGAACAAAAATGATAAATCTAGTCTTTTTTCAAAAATTTAATTTTTATTTTATTTTTTTCAATTTTAAATCTCACCCCCAAAACCCAACCCCATAACTCTAAACCCTAAGTCTAGATTAGTTAACCCAAAGGTTAACAAAATAACTAATATACATTTATACCCCTTGGGTTAACTAATCTAGACTTAGGGTTTAGAGTTATGGGGTGGGGTTTTGGGGGTGAGGTTTAAAATTGAAAAACAATAAAATAAAAATTATTTTTTTGAAAATTAAAAAAAGGCTAGATTTGTCATTTTTGTTCGTGAGGGTTATTTTTGTGACAAAAACTTTTTTAGGGTTATCTTAGGGTATTTCTCTTTTATTTATTAAAAGTGAAAATATACATTTATATTTTTATAATTAAATAATTTATATTTAAGATTTAGAATTATGAAGTGGTTTTGGGATGAATTTTAAATTTAAAAAAAAATAATAAAATTTTAAAATTAAAAAAGCTATTTCAATGATTTTTAAAAAGAAAATATTTTTGATGACAAACTTAGAAAAAAAAACTATTTAAGAGAATGGATCTTTTTAAAAAGGGTTACACTAGACCAGAGCTTCTGACCTCTCGTGACACCCACCCTGCATTTTATTCGATTAAACAAAAACAATAATAGTTTTTTTCCCAAAATTAGTTTTTTTTTTCTTTAGTTATGTCTCCCGAGATTAGTTTTTTTTTTTTTTTTGGGGATTCCCTGTTAAATTATGAGATTTCTCATTTGTGCCTCTCCTTCTTCTTCACCAACATCAAATTAGGGTTTTTTCCCTTCTGGCGAGTGAGTGCCCTAAAGATTTAGTGATTGAGTTTAGGTCTGAGTAGAGATCTAACTTAGCTCCTATCCTTCTTCAATCACCATCCCTCGTTCGTCATCACCATGTTCTGGAAGTTGACTGCTCTCTCTGCTGCTTCCCCCGTGAGTATCAATCACTCTATGATTCCTTCTTATTAACTCCGTTCCTGTGAACTCCTGAATCGTCTCTCTCTCTCTTTCATATCTCAGCGAATTGAAATGTTTGAGATTTCGTTGTGTTCATCGTGAATTGAAAGTTTCTTCTTTTGTCTTTTGGGATTTGACAGGTGGAGTCCATATTAGACAAGGAAGACTTCACTTTGGAAGAGCTCCTGGATGAGGAAGACATTATTCAAGAGTGCAGAGCTCTGAACAGCCGTCTCATTAATTTGTAAATTCATTCAGCTTTGAACATGTAGTTTTGTCTTCGTTTGTACTATGACATGTCTCTATATATATGAATCCTTCTTGAAAAGATTGAAGAGGATATCACTTCACAGTACCTTAATGTTTTCTTTGATATACAATAAGAGTTTTTAGTTTCTCTTAGTAGTAGCAAGGGTTGGAATGTTGGCCTTTTATGCGTTTATTTTTGTTTGCAGTTTGAGAGAAAGAGCCCAAGTTGAACAGTTATTACGATTTATTGTTGAAGAATCTCCAGAAGATGCTGATAGCAAGCGCGCTTTCAAGTATGTCCATTTTTTTTTATCTCTTTAAGATATAAGTTTCCGTTGCTTTTGCTGATGAACTTTACCCAGTTTACTGTTGACGTGTTGTAGGATATGTCTGCGAACTATTTTGAACCAAAATTTGATTAACCATGTTTTAGAATAGTTATCTCGAACTGTTTTGAACTTTATTCAGATGTACTGTTGACCTTAAATCATGTTTCTCTATTAGGTTTCCGTTCATCTCCTCTGAAGTCTTGACTTGTGAGATTGATGTGATTCTTAAGACTTTAGTGGAGGAGGAGGAGGTATTCTGCTTCTTTTCTTCTTCCTTAGTTATGATGGATGCAAAACATATGAGTTTAATGTTTATTTCCTCTGGTCTCATTTAAGTGTTTATTATTCCTGATGCAGCTAATGAACCTACTTTTCTCCTTTTTGGAACCAAACCGTTCCCACAGCGTAATGCTAGCTGGGTATTTCAGCAAGGTAATGTTTTCGATGTACACCTTTCAGTAATGAGAATTTCAGTTCGTAAGATCATATCCGTTCACCTGTTTGTTACTTACGAAGAATGAATCTTATCTCTTCCGGGTGTAGGTTGTCATATGCCTCATGTTGAGGAAGACGGTCCCGCTGATGAACTATGTCAAAGTGAGTTTTATTTGGATGTTTTATGTTTTTTTTTTGTTTTGCAAATAGCACTGGTATCATACTAAGTTCTGGTTGAAAATTAGATTGTGTGGCTGGTAGAAAGCACTGTATGCTGGAATCCAGACAATCCTTGAATTGTTTAACATTTGACATGCACCTTTTCGTCGGAACTTGTTGGGTGAATTGTCTGTTGTACAGTCAATATAAATATAGTAACTAATGTTTTACGATACCATCTACAGGCCCATCAGAATGTTTTCCAGCAACTGGTTGATTTGATAGGGATTACGTCCATTATGGAGGTAAACCGTCCCTCTCCTCTTATCCTTACATATGATCTGTTAATCACTTTTAAGCTAATGTTGATGTGATTTCCCTAGGTTCTAATTCGGTTGGTTAGTGCGGATGATCATGTTTATCCCAACCACATGGACGTGATGCAATGGCTAGCTGATAGCAATCTGCTTGAAATGGTCGTTGATAAGCTTAGCCCATCAGTAAGTATTATTTTTTAAATGTCTCTATCCACTTCGTTTTGCTGTAAATGATTGGAATATAGCAAGCATGTGCCTTATAATATCAATCCACTCCTGTGCTGGCACATCTATTTTTTTGTCTTCTTGGTTCGGTGATTGGGTACCTACTTCTGTGTCTATAAATGTAGTAAAGAGAACATTCTGTAGTGGTTGCTGTTTCGGTCAAATAACAAGAAGTATTTTCTGAGTTTGATCAGTTTCACCGATATTTTCTTTGGTTTCCTGTTTGTATCAGAATTCTCTTGAAGTTCATGCAAATGCTGCTGAAACATTGTGCACTATTGCACAAAATGCGCCATCACCTTTGGCTACGAAGCTCTCCAGTTCAAGGTTTGCATGATGTTTTATCCTCTTAAATATGCAGAAACGTATTTAGTTTCAAGATAATTTCAGTGATCTTTTTGTCTGCAGCTTTGTTGCAAGGATATTTGGCCATGCTTTCGGAGATCCCCAGTCCAAATCTAGCCTTGTCCACACACTCTCGGTGTGCATTTCATTGTTAAGCCCAAGAAGATCTCTAGTTTCTTCTTCCTTTATGTATTCATTCAGGGGCCAACAAATCTTTGAGTCTCCAATTTCTGTGAATCCGGAGACTATTGACACCATGCTGCCTAGACTTGGTTAGTATATTATAAACTACAGATGACCATTATGTTCTGTACATGTGTCGCATGTTTGTTTCTTGTTTTCTTCTACTGATGGTTGTTTCATCAAAACATTAGTATCACTTTTATACGGATAGGATCCAAATTCCATCTTTTTGGTTCATCCTAACATGTGATCACTTATGCTGTTTAAGGTTACAATGCATGTTTGCACGAGATTGAAATTTTTCTTGTTTTATTATTTGGTTGTTCATTTGCTTTCATTCTACTTTCTTATTAGCAGTGTCTGGATATATGCTTTGTTCTTTCTTTCCTGATAGATTTTGAGCTCTCATTCTTGTTAAACGTATTTAATAAAATTTGGCTCCTTTACTTTTGTGCGCTTGGAGCTCTTCTTTGTACTTTCCTTTGAGACTTATATCTTTGGTGTAGGTGACTTTGTCAAACTTCTAAACGCGACCTCTGATGAAAAAGTGTTACCTACAACCTATGGACAGTTGAAACCTCCTCTTGGCAGTCATCGCCTGAAGGTTGGGTTTCATTGTGAGATATTAGTTTTTGTCATCTTTAGGGTCTGACTGTAAGATGGGCACATCAGATCTTGAAATTACACATGTACACTTCTGTGTGCTTTCTGTTTAATTATTTTCTTCTGACTTTGTGTATCTGATGGCTTGTCTTAGATCGTGGAGTTCATTGCTATCTTGTTGAAAACACGAAGTGAAGCTACAGGAAAAGAACTAGCCAGCTCAGGAGCTATTAGAAGAGTCCTTGATCTGTTCTTCGAGTAAATACTACTTTGTGGCTTGATTACAAACTCTTGTTTTGTTTGGTACTTCACATGTCTTTATGATTTTCTTGGCTAAACCCAACTTTTCAATTGCCCGTTTTTCGTATGCTAGGTACCCATATAATAATGCACTGCACCATCAGGTGGAGAGTATAATAGTATCGTGTTTGGAGAGCAAAAATGACGAGATTGTTGACCATCTTCTCCGCGAGTGTGATTTGATTGGAAAAATTCTTAAAACAGAGAAACAGCCAATCCTTTCTGGTGACAACCAGGTATGAACTGTTTCACTCATGCTTATTGGTGTGCTTAGTACTGTGATAGGTATTTCAAAATATATGGCGATCAAGTTTGCCAAGAGAGTGTATACAGACATGTGAGACAAGATGTGGAACATTAGATTGTGTGCTGTGTGAAGAAAACATAGTTATTGTTATACCTCTTTTTCAGATAAATGGCCCGTTATATCCACTTTTCTAGCAGATATTGTACTGAGTTGTAGGTTGATTCTGTTTTCATGCAGCCAACAATACCTGCTGCTGGAAAGCTGGCTCCACGGGTCGGAAATATTGGTCATATTTCAAGACTTTCAAATAAGCTTGTTCAGCTGTCAACTAACAGTAATCTAATAAAGACTTTACTTGAGGTTCGTTTTCCAGCAAAGTATATTATCTTTCTACATATAACCATTTTAAGCTGTGTAAAATAATTGTGCTAATTGGTATGCTAATCATTCGTCTGAATACATCTATTTGCTTGCATCTATTCTATCACTCTGTTTTCTGTACTCGTGGGAGGCAACCAGTGTAAATTACTTGAATTCTTTATGCAAAACCCGTCAAAATGTGTCCATAATAAATAAAGTAATCCATGTACAACTAGATTTTTTCTTGTAATATTGAGGCATTGTCTTACCTCAACTCTTGTGTACAAATAGTTGCAGTTTGTTTCGTAGATACGAGTTTCTGACGCGTACCGTTTTCCTTTGCTAGGAACATAACGAATGGGGCGAGTGGGAAGCTAATACATTGCATGACCGAAACGCAGTTGAGAATGTTTATCGCTGGGTTTGTGGGTATGCTGTCTCTTCTCAAACCTTCGGCTTGCAGTCTCAGTAAAAACATTAAGATATCATCGGAAACTTGGTCTTAACACCTTTGGGTTTAAAGATAGATGGCACAGTATCTTCTCGTGCTAGGTCAGATTTTGTTTCTTGATAACAATCACTTTACTTGATTCGCATGCAGACGCCCAACTGCATTACACGATAGGACTAGGGACAGTGACGATGATGAAGTTCACGACAGGGATTATGACCTCACTGGTTTAGCTAATAACTTGAACCAGTTTAGATACAACATGCAAGAGAACAATGGTGCTGGGGAGGTAATTGTTAATTTCTCTTGTTAGTATTTGTTAAACTGTTGGCTAGAACTAAATCCCATGCTGTTGGTTCCAGGAGCATGGTTCCAATGACAGAGACGAAGAGGTATTCATTATTGATATATTCATTCCATGTTTAAAGAAAACACCATCGACAATAGTCCTGACTCTTGACTATAACATACTTCGTAGGATGTGTACTTTGATGACGAATCTGCTGAAGTTGTTATATCATCTCTAAGGCTTGGTGATGAACAGGACAAGTAAGCTTGCAAATCTAATTCATACAAACCAACATGGAGGTGTTTGGTTTTCTTAATTCATTTGTTTTGTAGCTTCAATCCTTCCCAACGGAATACTTTTCGTTCTTTCTTGATGCAGCAATTTATTCACAAGCTCGAATTGGTTCACGTTCCAAGGAGATGAGTTGGGTGACAACACCGGAACAGGGGCCATTCCTTCAGAGGAAGCAATGGAAGATGTAAGCCTGAACGAAAATGATGAAGAAGACATTTTGATTACAGAAAGCAAGAACCCTTTTGTAGCCACAGCTTCAACTTCAGAAGCAGTCTCTATAGACACCACCGTACCTGGAGATATCGAGATCGAAGAAGATGTGGTTTCAGGTGAATCGTCACCCGAAATGGTTGAACGTGGAGATTCTTCTTCATCCGCTGCACAGGTGACAGATCCTTTACCTGGGGATGACGTGAAGATGCCTGATGTCAGAGTTTCAAACGGTTCGTCATCCTCGGAAGGCGAGATAAGCCCGAGATCACCACCTGTACCTTCGTTATTTAGCAAAGACGTTGAGTATGTGGGCGTGGAGCCAGAAGGAACCGAGAGGGCAATGGATCAAGCTCTAAAGGAAGGGATAGTGGGAGAGGCAGGGCCAATGAAGAGGAACAGTACCACAGCCTCTCCGGGAAAGGAGAGTTCTGATGAGAATATACAGCAGGAGTACAACGACACTAACTACTGGAAAGTCGATCAGGAGGTGGCCGTGGTTGAATGATGATGCTGCACATCGTTGCTGGAATGGTTCACAAGCAGAAAGGGAAGGAAAGAAAGGTACGTGTGAATGTACATTACTATTAAGTCTCATCTCTTTGCTTTTTTTTTTTTTTTGGGAATAGTGAAGTGACTGATTTGCTCGTTTAGGTTCTTACAAAATTTGAATGTTTTTTTTGCTATGTCTGTCAAAGGATTATTTTACTCGCTTTGATTTCACCTTTTTTTTATTAATACTTTTGAAATGTTTGGTTAAAATTGGGACTCTTGTTGTAAAGACTTTCGTGAGTATTGCACGTTCTTTGGGTAATAAAAACTGAAAGTTATATGTTTAGGGATATGGTTTTGAAGCAGGCTATTCATTTATGTAGATGGCAATGATGAATCTTCATCGGCTTCTTTGAGACCAGTTTATATTTATGTATATGATCCGGGCTTTTCATTCAAAGTTATGTCTATCAACATCTCCATATCTCTGATTTAATGATCCTCTATTGTCCTAAACAATAAACGATCAGATTTAGTTGAAACCAAAAGTAAAGATGAATGTACACTTGTTCATGGTGGTCCTCTTAAAGCTGACTCATCATACCATCTATCTCTGTTCCGTCCACTACACATTTGGAAAAATCTTGGCAACCAGGATCAGAGACTAAACACATCTACCAATGGCATGTCTGAAACAGGGAAACCAGTGAGATAGGTAGATCCTAATCCAAGGAGTATGGACTCACAGAGAATCCTAAGAAGAGCAATTCAACCATAGAATAACAAAGCTTCGGTGATGATGATAAATAAGCGTAGAAAGAAAGTAAGAATGAGATCGGCATGACATTTCTGCTTCAAATTTTATGATTTTATCTGTTTTCTAACTTGATTTATTTCAATTATTGTATTATTAGATTGTCGAATATTGTAAACGTGGTTTATTACTGATAAAGTAGAACTTTAAATAATTTGGATGCTTACATTGGAAATTAGGATAAGTGGTGAGCCTAGAGAATATGAAACGTCGCTAACCATCTAGAAGAAGTCAAGAAAACGTCCCGCATGGATATAGTCGATGCTAAGAACGAAAAGACTTACGATGCATATCTTCTTTTTTTTGTGCAAAACGATGCATATCTAAATGTTCAGATCTCAGACGTTCTGATGATTTTGGATTTTAGTCGAATTATATAATTTTTATTCAAAGGTGGGAAGAACATTATGAAGTTTGATGAATCGTACAACAATATTAAAAAAAAAATAATCTGAAAGTCAAATAAGAACCTGAAATGATGACATAGTGACACTTTTACAGCATGATCGGAATAGTTACTGATATAAATAAATGTAACTTGTCACCCACTGATAATAATAAACGCTAAAAATCGCTAAATTTGATTCCAACTTTTAGTAGTGGAAGAAAGTTTCCAATGTTAAAATTATCTTCACTCTGCATTAAAACAAATTAAACATTTTTAAAAGAAAGTTTACGTGACTATGTTTTGATTCCTAGTTTTTCTATTTGTCTGGAACTTACAACTGAGACCCGGTCCATTCTACGTTTTATCTTCGACCAACGTTTATGCCCGGCTGGTTCCAGTATTATAATCGACCACAGTCACCTTTTATGAGACCACCTAAAAGCATATTGGACTTGGGAGCATCTCTTTATCTAGACTCACCTTCTATTCTGTCTCTCAGACTTTCTCGTTCTGTGATTAGTCACATGGTCTTTTTCTTATGGTTTGCCCGTTAAGAGCCTTTTGAAGAATAACTGCCATTTGCTTTTCGGAACAGGCGAAAACCATACTGATCCTGTTACAAGTTTGGGACCTAGCTAGCTTCACTCCATTCAGTACCCTGCCTTGTCGGATAAGGCGTTTCCAATAAGCGCCCGACAACATTTTCTTAAAGTAACGGTTCATGATCAATGAATGATGAAATTTCATTACTTTTGGTCAAATTGTCCGCCTTTGATGTACTACGATGATCAACCAAAAAAATACAGTCTCCAGCAAACGCTACCACTATCATGACTCAATAGATAAATAATATTCTTCCAAAAAAAGCTTGTCGGAGATTAAGTGAACCATTACAAATATTTTACTAAAACATTGCCATTGTTTCGAAAAATAATGATTGCAAGCATTGGCTATAAACCGTTGAATGTTGACATGAAGAAATCATGGATCCATAAAACATGGTTCCCAAAATTATGGACTTTGTTTATGGGAGCTCATGAATTCATGGATCATTAAAACATGGTTCCCAAAATCATGGACCTTGTTTATGGGAGTTCATGAATTCATGGACCTTGTTTATGGAAGATGTCTTTTGTATTCTCTATATATTACAATGTATTTGCAAAGAAATGAATCAAGGAAATAAGTTTCTCTCCTTCTTATTCTTATTTGTTCTTGAGTGTTCTTGAGTGTTCATACTCTTTCTCTTCATAAATCATCAATTCTAACATGGTATCAGAGCTTTAAGCTCCTACTTCATTCCGCAAACCTTCTCTATCCTTCTCTTTTATTCAGCAAAGCTTTTATGTTATTCTCATTCCGCAAATCATAAAAATGGAGAAGGAAAACATAATTTCCGTGACCCTTGAGGGTCCTAATTATCTCTCATGGTCAAGAGTGGCCAGAATCACCTTGGGATGTCATGGACTTTGGGACAGCCATATCATGAAGGCTGGAACTTCAAAGAGGATGGCTGAAGAAGATAGATACGTGAACAACCACAACCAATGGGTTCAAGAAGACCAACAAGCTCTGGCTCTCATCTGTAACTCCTTGTCAAAACCAATCCTGAAGATCAATTCTCACATCAAAACCGCCAAGAGACTATGGAAGAGTCTTCAAACCGCTTATGGGTGTTTATGGGAGAGTCTCCAAACCATCTATGAGAACGACCGGTTCCTCAGCTTTCTCCTACACCTAGACTCATCATTCAACACACTAATAAATAATTTCTTTACTGGAAGAAAGATTTCATGCCTAGATGATGGTGATCCTCTCAAAGGCCAGTCGGATAAATGTAAACCCAAGGAGCATCAAGCAATTCAAGGGAGAACCATGTATTCTGCTCACATGGGTGATTCAACTGAAGACATGTGGAGAAATCAAGTTGGTACAACCTCATCTGATGACTTTGTGACCAGAAAAGACGCCAATTCCTTTATCTGGAGCACTGTCTTGGCTCTCATTGCTTCCAAGAAGGCTGGTACACATTCTCTTGACTCTAAACCTATCATAATAGATTCAGGAGCAAGCCATCACATGATTTGTGATAGGAACTTGATTAGTAATATCCAGCCTGCCGTAGGGAATGTAGTCATAGCAAATGGTGATAAGGTGAAGATAGAAGGGATAGGGAACCTTAAAGTGTTTGATAAGGAATCTACTGCCTTGTATATGCCTGGATTTTCATCTAACTTGTTATCAGTAAGAAGGGCTACGATTGATTTGGGCTGCCAAGTTGTGTTCAGACCAGATGAAGTTGAGTTTCAAGACCTGAAGACAGGAAAGGTCATTGGAAAAGGGCACAACCATCAGCAGATGTATCATCTTGAGAGGAATATGGTTCCAGAATCATCTATGCCTCACTGCCTGGCTAGCACCGTTAATGGCGCTGAGAACACAATATGGCATGCCAGATTGGGACATCCCCATACAAGAGCTCTAAACCTGATATTCCCTGGAGTGGTGTCTAAGAATGAAGAGTGTGAAGCCTGCATATTGGGGAAGCATTGTAGGACAGTCTTTCCACGGTCTGGCACCACCTATGAGAGTTGCTTTGACTTGGTTCACTCTGATGTATGGACGGCTCCATGTGTGTCAAGGGAGAATCACAAATACTTTGTCACCTTCATTGATGAAAAATCCAAATACACTTGGTTGACACTGATTCAGTCCAAGGATAGGGTGTTAGACGCCTTCAAGAATTTCCAAGCTCATGTCTCCAACCACTTCAATGCCAAGCTGAAGATCCTCAGATCAGACAATGGTGGAGAATACACAAGTCATGCATTCAAACAGTACCTGGCTCAACATGGAATTATTCATCAAACAAGCTGTCCATATACTCCTCAACAAAACGGAGTTGCTGAAAGGAAGAACAGACACCTGATGGAGGTAGCCAGATCAATGATGTTCCACACCAATGTTCCAAAAAGATTCTGGAGTGATGCGGTGGTGACTGCTACTTATCTGATCAATAGGACTCCAACTCAAGTCCTCAAAGATTTATCACCGTTTGAAGTCCTTAACCAGACCAAGCCAGCTTTGGACCACTTACGGGTGTTTGGATGTCTCTGCTTTGTGCTGATACCAGGGGAGCAGAGAAACAAACTGGATGCCAGGAGCACAAAAGCGATGTTCATTGGCTACTCTCCAACACAAAAGGGGTATAAGTGCTATGATCCAGTAGCCAGAAAAGTTTTAATATCAAGGGATGTGAAGTTTGTGGAAACAAAGGGATATTATGAGGTGAAGAATTGGGATGATCTGAGGGACTTACCGCAATCAGAAAGAGCCACAAACCTCAGAATCATTTTGGAGAACTTCGGCATTGGCATGTCTCCAGCAACTCAAGAAACAAGAAAGAATATCCCTGAAGCTACTGCACCTGTTCCAGAAGCTGTAGTTGAAGAAGATGTGATTAATGAAAATGAAAAAATTGCCCATCCTGACCCTGAAAGGGGGAATCAACAAGAAGCTCATGATCAGGATGAGACCAAATCAGAATCAGTTCCTGAGACTCAAGATCAAGTTCCAGAAGAAACAAATGAGGCAGCACCTGATCAGATACATCCTTTGCGAAGGAGCACAAGAATCAGGCAACCGAAAGTCTACTTCAATGCTAAAGCTGTGGCACATCCAGTGAGTGCAGTATGCTCGCTTGCTCAATATCCAGAAGAACATCAAGTCTTCATTGGAGAATTGGATCAAGAGTACATCCCAAACACCTATGAAGAGGCAATGCAAGACAAAGAATGGAGAGAGTCTGTTGAAGAAGAGATCAATGCCATGATCAAGAACAACACCTGGTATGAGACTGAGCTTCCAAGAGGAAAGAAAGCCGTGACCAGCAGACTCTTGCATACCATCAAGTATCTTGCAAATGGAAAGCCAGAAAGGAAGAAAACCAGACTGGTAGCAAGAGGATACACACAAGTGTATGGAGAAGATTATCTAGACACGTTTGCACCAGTGGCGAAGCTTCATACAATCCGGATACTCATCTCATTGGCAGTGAACCTAGAGTGGGATCTTTGGCAAATGGATGTAAAGAATGCTTTTCTACAAGGTGAACTAGAAGATGAAGTGTACATGAGACCACCTCCGGGAATGAAAGAGATGGTAAAGCCAGGAAATGTCCTTAGACTCAGAAAGGCGATCTATGGCTTGAAGCAATCACCAAGAGCTTGGTACCACAAACTAAGCACTACATTGAATGGAAGAGGATTTGTGAAGTCTCAAGCGGATCACACACTCTTCACTCTCACCAGCAAGTCCGGGATTATTGTGATCCTAGTCTATGTGGACGACATCATCATTACTGGTAGTGACAAGGAGGGGATCAGTGCCACCAAGACATTCCTCAAGACCGCATTTGACATCAAGGATCTAGGTGAACTGAAGTACTTCCTCGGGATTGAGATGTGCAGATCAAAGGAGGGGTTGTTCATGTCCCAAAGAAAATATACTTTGGATATTCTAAAGGAGGTAGGAGATCTTGGAAGAAGACAAGCCAAGACACCACTTGAAGAAGGCTACAAGACACTGCGAGAGGGGGAGTATGAAGATACTCCATTTGAAGATGTCAAGCAATATAGGAGAATTGTTGGAAAGCTGATCTATCTAACCATTACCCGGCCAGATGTTTGTTTTGGCAGTAAATCAGGTGAGCCAGCACATGCAAAATCCCAAGGTTCATCACTGGAACATGGTGGAGAGAATCCTAAGATACTTAAGGGAGGCTCCGGGTCAAGGCGTATGGATGGCTTGCAACAGAAACACTGAGGTTGTTGGATATTGTGATGCAGATTGGGCTGGAGACAGAACAGACAGAAGATCAACTACCGGCTATTGCACATTCATTGGAGGAAATTTGGTTACATGGAAGAGTAAGAAGCAGAAGGTTGTGTCTTGCTCAAGTGCAGAAGCAGAGTATAGATCAATGAGGAAATTAACCAGTGAACTCATCTGGATAAAGAGTCTTCTAGGCGACTTGGGGATTGAGATCACCAACCCCATGACCATGCATTGTGACAACCAAGCCGCAATACACATTGCGTCCAATTCAGTCTTCCATGAGAGGACAAAACACATAGAAGTAGACTGCCACAAGGTAAGACAAGCAGTAGAGCAGCAAGTGATCCTCCCATGCTACACAAGGAGTGAAGATCAACTGGCGGACATCTTCACCAAGGCGACCAGCAGCAAAGTTTGTGAGTCCATTCTTCCAAGACTAGGACTCATAAACCTTCCATGTCAGTGATCCCCTCACCATGGAGTGTTCTACTCTTTTTCCTTTGCTTGGTTTTTATCCCAAGTGGTTTTTCCAAGTAAAGGTTTTAATGAGGGAATACTTCATGGCTTTCCAAGCTTGACTTGTTTCATATGGTCAAGCTTGAGGGGGAGTGTTGACATGAAGAAATCATGGATCCCTAAAACATGGTTCCCAAAATTATGGACCTTGTTTATGGGAGCTCATGAATTCATGGATCCTTAAAACATGGTTCCCAAAATCATGGACCTTGTTTATGGGAGTTCATGAATTCATGGACCTTGTTTATGGAAGATGTCTTTTGTATTCTCTATATATTACAATGTATTTGCAAAGAAATGAATCAAGGAAATAAGTTTCTCTCCTTCTTATTCTTATTTGTTCTTGAGTGTTCTTGAGTGTTCTTGAGTGTTCATACTCTTTCTCTTCATAAATCATCAATTCTAACATTGCAACTATTAGTTACTGCAGTTTTTGGTGATGAACTACTGTAACTCTTGGCTACAACTGATGGTGTTAACAAATATAACTATTGGCTTACCATTGTAACTGTTTTTTTTTTGATAACTCAGGTGTCCGGAGCTTATTTAGAGGTCTGACTATCTCCCGAAGAAGTCTTGAACCCCAACGGAAGGGATGTTAAATCCGTTGTGGCCAACGGAGATCGAATCCAAGATGCCCGTATTGGGGGCTACTAGCACTCCTTCAAGACAGCCACTGAGAAACCATCGCTGGTTAAACCATTGTAACTGTTGGTGCTAACTAAAACAACTTTTAACCCTCGATATAAGGAGTTATAGACATTGACAAATCGTAACCAGAACCATAAAATCATGGTGAGCACAAATAGACTAGCAAAAAAAAAAGATTCGTTGTTCAAAGATCATCAAATATATTTGAAGAAAACACATAATAATTCTATTTGTTATTTTTGTATATTAGTCTAGAATAAAAATTAGAATTTGATTGTCTTATCATACAATAAAATTTGTGTAATCCTATGTTTGAAATATGGTCGAAATACTCTTTAATAAAACTACTTTTGTATGCGATTCAATTTTATCTAAGTTCATAATTCACATTTATTCGAGTTACCAATCGTAAATAACCAATAATCCTAAAAAATATTTTCTTGTGAACTATGAATGTTGTATTTGTGTGAAAGATGACATCAAAATTTGGAAAGGTTTGAGAAAGTAGACTTTCAAAAATAGAAAAAAATGCATTTTCTTTTCTTAACACTCAATGTAGTTTATTTTCTACAATGATATTTCCCACCATGCATGGGATGCTGAGAATGGTTCTTAGAGGAAACAATGACGAAACTGGGAGAATGATGATTACATACATTGTGATTTTTTATCAAAGGTATGCTAGTACCATTTTTATAATATTGATAATAATGAATGAACTTCAATGAGATTATGAAGTTTTAAGGAAAAAATCTATAAAGAAGCAATAAATGATATGATGAACTCTATCATGGGAAATAATATCTGAATTTTACCTAATCTTCTATTAGGTTTAAGTCTTTGAATTTTAAGAAAATTTTAAAAAATGAAATTTGATGGAACAATCGACATTTTAAAGTTTAACTGGTTATACATGTGTTAAACTAAGAGAAGATATTGATTAATTTGATACTTATTCTCCAGTTGCTAAGATCTCTTTTATAAAATTGCTAATTGCTTTAGAAAAGGTTTATAACCTTCTGATTCACCAAAAGAGTATGAACATATTGTCAACAAAACGGTGTAAATGTGTCGTCACCAAAGGGTGAGGATGTGTCATTACCAAAGAGGTGCGAATGTAACGTTATCAAAAGGGTGCAGACATAATATTACCAAAAAGATGCAAACATAATGTCATATGAAGGATGCAACTTGCATTCTGTGCAAAATGTTTATTTATATGGATGCTAGTGGCTGGTAGTTGAGGATAAGTCACTATAAGTGAAAAACATATTGTTCATGAATAGTGTTATGGATCACGATCAATGTGTTTATTAAATTTGGTATTTTAACAAATTTATTAAACTTTCAGTTTATAATTGGATTAATTATTTGTACAAATTTTATAAAATCTCAGCTTATTGGAAAGTAGGATTTTACTCAATAAAATGGGTGAAATAAGATTTAAAAGAATTTTAAAGATAATTTAATATACTTAAAATTTAATGAATATAAATACCACTTCTTATTATGATGGTATTTGAAGGTTTTTTGAAAAATTATCTTCTAGTTTTAGTCTTAAAAATAAATCAAATTTTTTGAAATAATTTTTATTGGTCATCAAAATTATTAAGAAAAAAAAATCGAATTTTGAAAAATTTCAATGTTATTTCCTCATTCCAATAGAAAATAATGTCTGGAAAAAGTGAATAAATATTGTATATCACTTTAAAAATTAGATGTTTACAAATATCCTAAAGTTCCACCAAAATCTTCATAATACTAATTCCATTTAAGTTCCACCAAACCCGTTCTCCAATAAACGCCCATGTATTATAAATATATAATGACACTGCTTGAAAAAACAATATTGAAAATAACAATAATTACTTGTGGGAAACCACTTTATATTCAGCTAATCCACAAAGTAACGTGGATTTTCCCTATTTACACTGACAATAATAGATACCCTTTTGTCAACCACTTTCATCATTTTACCATCATTATCCTTTCCTTCTTAAGAGAAAAACAATTATAATGTATTGCGAATTCCCAAATCAGTGGCCTCTCCCACTTGTGATTGCCTCACCACTACGACCGTCACATCCAACCCAAATCGTATCTTTTAAAATGTAATCTTAAATAGTCAACCCACCATGACAGAAAACCCTAACCTTCATGCATATATATAGAAACTCTCTATATTATTCGTCTTAAGGGTACTTACCTAAACCCATCGAACGAAGCTTGTATAAATTAGCTGTAGAGGTAAGTTGTGGTCATTTCATGTCAATATAACTGGATCTAGAACGCTATTTATTTCTAAACCACTCAGTTTTTCTTCTGCAGATCATAATATAAAACCGAGATGAGGGTAAAACTTAAGCTTATTTTAGTTGCCATCACGTTGGTGATGATCATTGTATGCTCTTGTTCGGATGCGAGGACAACCATTCCACGAGAAAATAATCAAGAAAACGAGAAAATATCCCGAGAAATGACATGGAAAGAAGACGGTTTAGCTGAGAAAAAAGAGCACTCCAGAAGCAGTGTGGAGAATCACCATTACATCCCAAGACAAGATTTCAACAACTACGGACCTGGAGGCGATAACAATGGAGGTGGTGGGGGATAACTAAATCAAATCATGAAAACCAAATCAATATATATATAGTTGTCAAAGAAAAATATATTATATAACAAATAAAACATGGATGTATAAAAAGGATGTGTATGTGAAATTATATTGTATGACACTGTATGAGTCCTCTTATGTTTAATAAGCCCTCTAGTTATGATCTTTTCTTAGAGATTATGTATTGTCTTTTTCCCTATGTAAAAATAAGATATTCTATTGCAGAAAAACATATTATGAACTTCAATTGTTATTGATGATATGGCGATCTCAAGCCTCTGGATTCCATCCATTCTCACCTCTGTTACTTGCAGTGGTGATCTCGTTTCCCCTAGCTTAGGACATCTATACTACTTGCTTTTTCAAGTTTCTGAACTATGATTGCAAGTCAGTGTGTGTCATGATAATCACCATTTGATATATTCTTCCACACTATCATTACGTAATTTGGCTATATCTTTCTTTCTAGCGCTAATAACATTGATTTCGCCTTTTTACCGTACCATTTCAAGTTACCTGCTCGGATTCCTGGTTGATAAAACTATAAACCAAAGACAAAAAGATTCGGTCGAAGAAACATTAAATACTTGTTTTCGTACTGTTCTCGTGTCTTCTAAAGCTATGTTCATTGTAGGGTTATTAGGTGGGGTTTTTAATTTTTGATTTTTTGATTTTTTCAAATTTTTTTTTTACTTTATGGCTAAAAACCGGCTTTTAAAACTCTTATTTAAGAGTCGGTTCTTAGTTTTTCTTAGTTAAAAACTAAGAAACGACTCTTAACAAAAGTTAAGAATCCCACCTAAAAACCCTATAATAAACATGGTTTAATGCACTCTTCTTTACGATACTATGCCCTTTTAACTATAGAAGGTAAGCTCCTATTATTGATGGATTTTATAGAACCCATTAAGCCCAATTAAACCTGACTTCTATCTTTCCACCATACTTAAAATTAAAATACTCATTCAACATAAATTTGAGAGACAATATAATGTGTGTCATGTATTAAATTAAGTGGGGGTAATTAAAATGGCTGGAGGTTTCCAATAAGCGCCCGACAACATTTTCTTAAAATAACGGTTCATGATCAATGAATGATGAAATTTCATTACTTTTGGTCAAATTGTCCGCCTTTGATGTACTACGATGATCAACCAAAAAAATACAGTCTCCAGCAAACGCTACCACTATCATGACTCAATAGAAAAATAATATTCTTCCAAAAAAAAAAGTTTGTCGGAGATTAAGTGAACCATTACAAATATTTTACTAAAAAACATTGCCATTGTTTCGAAAAATAATGATTGCAAACATGGGCGGTAAACCATTACAACTATTGGTTACTGCAGTTTTTGGTAATGAACTACTGTAACTCTTGGCTACAACTGTTGGTGTTAACAAATATAATTATTGGCTTACCATTGTAACTGTTGGTGCTAACTAAAGCAACTTTTAACCCTCAATATAAAGAGTTATGGACATTGACAAATCGTAACCAGAACCATAAAATCATGGTGAACACAAATAGACTAGAAAAAAAAAGATTCGTTATTCAAAGATCTTCAAATATATTTGAAGAAATACATAATAATTTTATTTGTTATTTTTGTGTAGTAGTCTAGAATAAAAATTAGAATTTGATTGTCTTATCATATAATGAAATTTGTGTAATCCTAATGAAATATGGTCGAAATACTTTTAAATAAAACTACTTTTGTATGCGATTCAATCTTATTTAAGTTCATAATTTACATTTATTCGAGTTACCAATCGTAAATAACCAATAATCCTAAAAAATATTTTCTTGTGAACTATGAATGTTGTATTTGTGTGAAAGATGACATCAAAATTTGGAAAGGTTTGAGAAAGTAGACTTTCACAAATAGAAAAAATTGCATTTTCTTTTCTTAACACTCAATGTAGTTTATTTTCTACAATGATATTTCCCACCATGCATGGGATACTGAGAATGGTTCTTGGAGGAAACAATGACGAAACTTTAATGGGAGAATGATGATTATATACATTGTGGGTTTTTTTTATCAAGGTATGCTAGTACTATTTTTATAATATTGATAATAATTAATGAACTTCAATGAGATAAGTTTTAAGAAAAAAATTCTGTAATGAAGCAAGAAATGAGATGTTCAATTGTATCATGGGAAATAATATCTGGATTTTACCTAATCTTCTATTAAGTTGAAGTCTTTGAATTTTATGAAGATCTTTAAAAATGAAATTTGATGGAACAATCAGACATTTTAAAGTTTAACTGGTTATGCATGTGTTAAACTAAGAGAAGATATTGATTAATTTGATACTTGTTCTCAGTTGCTAAGATCTTTTTTATAAAGTTGCTAATTGCTTTAGTAAAGGTTCATAATCTTCTGATTCACCGAAAGACTATGAACATATAGTTAAGAAAAAGGTGTAAATGTGCCGTCATCAAACGGTGAGGATGCATCATTACCAAAGAGGTGCAAATGTAACGTTATATCGAAAGGGTGTGTACATAATATTACCAAAAAGGTACAAAGATAATGTCACATGAAGGATGCAACTTGCATTTTGTGTAAGAATTTTATTTATATGGATGCTGGTGGCTGGCAGTTGAGGATAAGTGGAAAATATATTGTTCAGGTTATATGGATCATGATCAATGGGTTTATTGAATTTGGTCTTTTAACAAATATATTAAACTCTGAGTTTATTTGGATTAATCATTTATACAAATTTTATAAAATCTCAGCTTAATGGAAATTAGGATTATACTCAATAAAATAGGTGAAATAGGACTTAAAAGAATTTTAAAGATAATTTATACTTAAAATTCAATGAATATAAATAAAACTAATTATGATGATATTTGAAGGTTTTTTGACAAATTATATTTTTAATATTTTAGTTTTAATCTTAAAATAAATTAATTTTTGAAATATTTATATTGGTAATCAAAACTATCAACAAAAAAATTAAATTTCGAAAATTTCCAGTGTCATTTCCTCATTTCAATAGAAAATAATGTCTGGAAAAGTGAATAATATTGTATATCATTTTAAAAATTAGATTTTTTCAAATATCCTAAAGTTCCACCAAAATCTTCATAATACTAAATCCATTTAAGTTTCACTAAATCCATTTAAGTTCCACTAAATCTAAAATCCTTCGAATTTTCTAAAACCCCTTCTCCAATAAACCCCATGTATTATAAATATATAATGACACTGCTTGACAGAAAAAAAATTGAAAATAACAATATTTACTTGTTTGAAACGTGGATTTTCTCTATTTACA